>WWET01002998.1:183437-194748 GCA_011038615.1 Limnodynastes dumerilii
TTTGGGTTTTTATGTCCTAAGTGCATGATTTTGCATTTTTTGGCATTAAACTGCAGTTGCCACAGTCTTGACCATTCCTCCAGTCTACCTAGATCATCCCTCATTTTCTGTAACCCACCTGGCGTGTCTACCCGGTTACATATCTTTGTGTCATCTGCAAAAAGGCATATTTTTCCCTCAATACCACAGGCAATATCACCTATAAAGATATTAAATAGCACTGGTCCAAGTACAGAACCCTGGGGTACTCCACTGGTTACCTTACCATCCCCAGAAGAGATTCCATTTACTACAACCCTTTGTTGTCTATCCTGTAACCAAGATTGTATCCATGCAACTAGCTTTAAGTCCAACCCTAAAGTTTCCAGCTTATTTAACAGTCTTCGATGTGGCACAGTGTCAAAAGCCTTGCTAAAATCTAGATAAGCTATGTCTACAGCTCTCCCTTTATCTAATACTTTACTGACCCAGTCAAACAATTCAATAAGATTTGTTTGACATGATCTTCCCCCAGTGAATCCATGCTGCTTGGGATCTTGTAAGTTACTGGATTTAAGATACTGTACAATTTGTTCCTTTAACAGTTTTTCCATCAATTTCCCTACTATTGATGTTAGACTCACTGGTCGGTAGTTTGACGCTTCTTCCCTGCTTCCACTTTTATGCAGAGGGACGACATTTGCTATTTTCCAGTCCTCTGGAATTACCCCAGTTATTAGTGACTGATTGAATAATTCAGTTAATGGTTTTGCCAGCACCCCTCTAAGCTCTTTTAGTATTCTCGGATGTATCCCATCTGGTCCCATTGATTTATCCACTTTCAATTCTGTTGCGTAGTTACTGCAAGGGGGGCGTTCCTCGCCGTAACTACGCAACAGTTAGGCAAGGAATGTGGGGGGAGGTAAGCTAATGAGGGTGGGTTTGGAAACTTAGGCTCCTGTGGCCATCGTATTTACACACTGTTAAGCCGGCTGAAGTTAGGGTAGGATTCAGCTGGCGTAACAGTGTGTATTTGTGCACAGCGCATCGGCGGAACTCTGGATGAGGCCCATTGAGTGTAGTACAGAGCACATGGTGACTACTTTTTCAAAAGCCATTACACATATATTCTGTGTAGTAGGCTATCAAGAGTGACTAATTTTTCAAAAGCCATTACACATATATTCTGTGTAGTAGGCTTTCAAGCATAACAATTGTCCAAGTATTGCACAGTGGTCAGTCACATATAAAAACAAAAAAAATATTTGTCTGCTCTGTTTTTTTAAGCTGCAGAAATTTAACTTGTAGTTAAACGATTTGCAATTCTGTAGTGTACAGTTATGCTGGCAGTGGCAATAAAATGAAATATAGAATTTTCCAACCAAATTTATAGACTAGTAGACTAATAATCATCAATATCAATTTATTCAATCTATATCTGAATTTAGCACAAATTCATTTTGGTACATTAATTTAAAAAGTGCAGTTTGATATTGATTCAAATAACTGTTTGGGTTCCAATTATTCTCTATTAGCCACGTAACAAGCTTCTTTTAATTCGTAACGCATACTTTCTGCAGCGTTGCTGGGCACCTTGCTGTCTTTAAAAAAAATTTTTTTTCTATTGATTCTGCAGTGCTTAAATCCCTCTCTAGTAGACATGCTGAAAGATCCTTTTTTAACGCATACCTTGGGCAGCATGTTTGTGCACCTTGCTTGTTTGAAAAAATCCATTTTGCTATTGATTCAAATCAGTGATTGCAGTCCTTAAATCCCTCTCTATTAGGCATGCTCTAAGCACCTTTTATTAACGCCTACCTTGTGCGGCATGCTTGAGCAACTTGCATCTTTTTTAATTACTTTATTCTACTGTTTCAAATAAGTGATTGCAGTCATTAAATAACTCTCTATTAGGCATGCTATAAGCTCCTCTTTGTAACGCATACCTTGTGTGGTGTGCTTGGGCACCTTGCATCTTCTAAAACATTTTTCTATTGATTGTGGTCCTTAAATAATTCTCTATTAAGCATGCTGTAATCTGTGGACATTTGCAAAAACACCTTTTAAATGCAACATCCTTTTATCTTCAGTTCAAACAAATTCAAATTTGCAACTTTGCTGATTATTTTATTATTCTATTTAAAAGAATTCCATCATGGACCAACAGTCTACGGAGCCGGTGTATCCCTGTCGTGCTAGTGCTAGGACTGTCAGTCCTCCTAGTACTTCAGCAAATAATTTGACCAGTAAATATTTTACAAGTTTAAGAGGAAAGCATAAGCGACGGTACTTTCAAAGGGCTAACTTGTTATCCATAAAACGTCATCAGAAAATGAAATAGGAAAAGTGATTGCAGAGAAAGGTCATATTACCAACATACCATACACTACACGTAGTGGAAAGTCAAAGCTCAGACCACGCCTGTTATTTCTGGCTGCTGCTGCTACTGTTACACGTGCTGGAGCCTCCCCAGCAAAATCCATTTCCAAAGAAAGTCAAGACAGATTTGTCAACATTAAATCTGGCAAATCCATGAGGGGAAAAAAAAGGAAGTCCCCCCCCCAAAAATCGCCTTACACTGTTTCAGAAATAAATGAAGCGTATGAAAGGTTGTCCATTGAGGATGCAACGGTTGTTGTAGAAACTCTGCCACATGTCGAATGTGCTCGTTATCTATCTGACGCAAATTCTGATGATCATGATGATGATGAAGGTGTTGTAGACAGGGCCTTCTTAACAGAATTGTAGGCCCTTGGCACAGCAATGCACAGGGGCCCCTACCCATCCATTCCCAGGAATAAAAATGTAACCAAAACTTTAGACGGTCTGAAACATGCATTCAACAAAGGATGCAGCTGCATGTTTAAGCAGCTGACTGGGCCATGCAAGTTATAGATAGGTGTCAGCCAAATCAGGGGGAACAGGACCTACATAAGCCCCATTTCCCCCAGGCTATCTATGCACACACCAATACCCATTCATGAGTAGAGGCAACAAATGCTTAAAAATGCACAGAAATAATTTTTTTTAAACAACATTGTTTCATTAATTATTATTAATAATGGGGTAGATCCAGAACTACGTTTGCTGTACGTTTATTCGCGTAGCGTATTTTCGCGTAGCGTATTTTCGTGTGCGTACCTTCTATACACTCCCCTAGGCACTCCCCTAGGCACACGAATTTACGTATTTTGTCAAGATACGCTTTTAACTTTTTCCAACGTAACCGCAGTGATCCCAACACGTAAGTATGGGCAACACGTATTTACGCAGCTAAGCACGCCCATACTGTACACTTTAAATACAAACCCCCGCCTACTTAACGTATTTCAGACGTATTTTGGACTCACATAAAATTGGCACGCCCACACGTAAGTATTTACGTGACACATACGTGAATGGCCCATACGTTCACAATTATGCTACGTTACTGAGCGTATTTTCTATGGTGCGCATGCGCAGTACTTACCAAAAGGCGATTTTACGTCTCCGCCACGCATAAATTCACTCACAAGCGTTGTTCTGGATCTGGCCCAATGTCTGTACATTTTTACACAGTTTGGTGTGCAGCCTATATTCATCAATGAGTAGAAGTACATTAATATTATGCAATTTTGAATCTTGCCCAATATGTATTGTATATACTGTAAATTTATATGCAGTGATATCTCTCTATCTCTACTACACACACATCTATATAAATAGAGTTCACTTACCACTTTGATGCATCTCACTTTTCTTTCTTTCTCTTCTTTCTTACTTCATGCATCTGAAGGAGGACACAAAATTGCGACTTATGAGCACTTATTTTTATACATCTATTACGGGTGTGGGTTAGCAGCTAGAACGACCCTTTTCCAAAAGGGACGTTTTATACCAGACAATTTTGAATTAACACTGGTATTGATTGCTCTTGTCCTGCCAAGGACAACCAATCAAAGATCCTGAAGACGAATCTGCAGCAGTGACAGGTGAGTATTTGTTCTACCACAAACTTTATCCTAATTCTTACCTTAACCCTCCACTTCCTTTACCCTAACCCTCGCTTGCCTGAACCTAAGACTCCCTCCTTCACAGTCTGACCCCAAGACACCCTTCCCTGTAGCCCTACCCTAAGACTCTCTTCAGTATTTGCATTAAAAGTGAAACAGTTAAATTTAAAAACAACCAGGACAATATGAATAAGTGATCTTCACCATACACTATATAAACAAGTATGCACTATGTCCACAGGTATGTTTAGAGAGACATAGAGTGATAGATAATAAAAGCAAATGCTAATCCTATCCAAATGGAAGGCATAATTTATAAATGGTATAGCAAATAAAGAGCAGTGTTACTAAGCGCATTAATAAAAAAAAATGAATTAACCATACACCATACTGTACAAGTATGCTTTATAGTGTATGAAAATATATTTAGGGAGACATGGGGCAACAAATATTTAACTCATTGCACATTTACAATAAAATAAACTCTCCCTTTGCTTTGTGCACCTGCAGTATATACTACCTTATAGATTGATCTGAGCAACCTCTATTTTGGAAGTGTGTTTTAAAGCGTGTCTGGGATAGCAGCTGAAAGGGGGTGCTGTCTCAGAGTGGCTGTTTTGGAGACTTGGGGACCTCCATCAGAGGAGAGCTCTCAATTTAGAAAAATATTTGATGTGTGACCCACAGTTGGGACTCTGAATTTTAGAGTTAGGACCATCTAACAAAGAAGCCTTGTAAGTGGCGGGTGGCTTATCACATGTCTGCAGATATCTGTAACTAATTCTCTGTCTTTTATTTTGAAGATAGAAGATTATGGTTAGTCGCTGGGTAATGGCTAGAGTGCCAGGCCGTGTTTTGTTTTTCATGCAAACTCCCCTTGCTTTGTGCACCTGCAGTATAAATTACCATATAGATTCATCTGAGCAACCTCTATTTTGGAAGTGTGTATATATATATCTACACAAATATATATTTATCTGTGGGTACAGTATATATCTACACACACACAAATACACACACACCTATAAGATATATGTATAAATCTCCCACTCAGCATGCATGCCTCAGATACCCATAACATGCCTCATGCATGCATTACACTCACACACAACACAATTTGTTCACCTCACACATCCATGCATAACTCTCAGACACAACACATCTTTTACACATTAAACTTACACACACAAAAACACACTTACTTCAGCAGAGCTGTGCTGCCTGGCGAGGTGAACTCATTGCAGGAAGTGGGGGCGGTCCATAGCAGCAAAAGCCAAACAGGGAGTAGCACAAGGCATCAGCTACTCCATGATTGGTTGATTGTCAGTACCAGGAAGAAGGTTGTAGAAAATCTAATGTGCGGAGCTTTCAGCAACGTAAAGCAGAGAGAATATTTTCTGCTTTTGAGTGCTGGCTCTCCAGCAGCAGTGACTCCAGCGGCCCAGCTGGCATTTGCCAGAAATGCCAGATGGCCAGTCTGGCCCTGATTTCAAACATCAATTGTCTGTGGAACAAGCTTTTGCAAGAGGAACAAAATATGATAACTGCCACCCTGTAGCAAAGCGCATAACTGAAGCCATAACAGCTATGATCACAGTAGATTTATGTCCCATATCCGCAGTTAATACACTCGGTTTTATAAGATTAGTTGAGGTCATGTGTCCACGGTACCAAATTCCATCACGATTCTACTCTTCCGGGACAGCAATTCCAGAACTATACTGTGAAGTAATAAGAAAAGTGAAAACACAAAGGGACCACACCAGCTTGGAATAAATAATATAACCACAAATTGTCATGCATTTTTCCTATCTGCAATTCTCCTTGGTTTTGACCAATGTGATAGGCATATTTGTTTTTTTATTCACAATTGTCTTTTTTGTGTATTATGTTCGCCCTATAATTGTGTTTTAATATTTTTGAATTAAAATTTATATTTTAATAGTCTGATGTAGTGGTGTCTACTCCAATTTATATTGAGTGTGCATTCATAAGAGGCCCCATCTTAGAGTAGGTGCTCAATACTCTTCTTTTGGTTGTTTAAAAAGAAAAGTGATTTGTGGTCTCCAAAATGCCATTGTGCCGACTATTCATATAACGAAAGATATGTGGACAAGTGGTACTGGTCAAACAAAAGATTACATGATTGTGACAGCACACTGGGTAGGGGAATCACCCTCAGCATTAGCAGCAGCAGCCATTCACCATCAGCTCATTCACAGACAGGCTACTCTTTGCAACACCAGCTTCATGAAGAAGCATACCGGTGTGAATATTTTGGATAAATTACTTGATGTGTTGGCCAACTGGCTGACCCCACTACAACTGTCCACAGGCTTTGTGGTTTCATATAGCAGAACCAACATTTTGCGCACACTATGAATCGGCAAATTTGACCATATACCTTGTTTTGTGCACATAATCAACTTGGTGGTGCAGCATTTCTTGAATAATGACAGATCATTGCAGGAGATGCTTTCTGTGGCATGTAAATTTACTGGGCATTTCCGACAATCATCTTCCGCCTGCCGAACTTTGTATGACCTGCAAAAAAAGTTCCATTTGCCACCACACGTACTAAAGCAAGAGGTAGTAACTAGTTGGAAATCCACACTCTATATGCTGCAGCAATTGCAGGAACAACATCAAGCTATAAAGATGTACACTTCAAGCCATGACATAGGGAGAGAGGGATGTTACTTTACTGCATCACACTGGAGATTAATCTCTCTGTTATGTAAGATACCTAAACTCTTTAAAATTGCCACCTATGAAGTCAGTTCGGATTCTGCCAGCATCAGTCAGGTCATCCTCTTAATTAAGCTGATGGAGACGAAGCTGGATATTATGAAGGAGGAGATTATGGTAAGCAAATCGGGAAAGTATGCTGGACTTATCGATCAAGTAGTGAATTGTCTTCGGCAGGACTCTAGGGTTAGCCAAATTATGGAAAATGTTCACTATATTTTGGCAACCATGCATGATCCTAGGTTTAAGTGCTATGTCAGGTCATTTTTTTACTGAAGACACAGAGCTTAGGAGATGTAAACAGCTACTTGTGAGCAACTTGTCAGATCAAATTGCACATAACACATCTCCTCCTTCAGCTTTTTAGGAGCTTCTACTGCTAGAAACAGTTGTAATTTTCAAACATAAGCACTGGTGATGGAGAGTCAACACAACACACCACAGTCAGAGATTATGATATCTGGTCGGGCTTCAAAGACATCCCCCACCTATACTAATAACACTAGCGTGAGTCAATCAGAACCATAAGCATCAATAAAATTGTGGATGATTACATGAATGATCATTACCAAATATGCACATCATCAATTCCATTTCAATACTGAGAGGAAAAAAAGTTAAGGTGGATACCCTTATACTAATTGGCACTTAATACTTAATACTTAAGCTGCCTACCCTTCAGTGTATACTCTGAAAGTGAGTATTCTGGTGAGTGAAAGGCGATGAAGGTTAAACCCCCAAAATGTTGAGAAGTTGATGTTCATAAAGATGAACTACTCGTCATTTTTTGAGGGACATACTAGCCACAAAGGGCCATGATTCTAGTGGCAATAAGCTAATATTGTGCGATGACAATATCAACAAAAGTGATGAGGATTTTAGAGAGGAGGATGACAACTCAAACCTTCAGGATATTTAGGCCAGTTAGCTCTAATTCCATCTCCATGCCAAAAAAGACCACCTTTTCTCTCTCCGTTCTTCACTGCCCTAATTTCTCTCCTGATAAATAAAAATTGGACACTATGGTGGGAGCCTGAATGAACGAAGCACTTCGGCCATGGCAGTCTACCTGTTTGTCGCCGAGGCATTTAGTTTGTCAAATAGTACATGTCCGACATACGGGTGCCGGAAGGGCTCAAGGACATGAACTTGCACAAAGTGCAATATCTGGCTTCTGTTGTGCTGGTTCAACTACTCATGCAAAATGACTGCTACGCTGTGTGTGCCAAAAAAGGGCGTCTTTTTCACTCTCCATTCTTTACCACCTTCATTTCAGTTGAAATTCTGTGGTAGCACCACTCTTTGTTTTGGATGTTCTACGTCAGCCTCTGCAGTCTCTGCTGTATGTGCTCTGGGTTAAACAGCCAGGTATTTCATCAGGCACAAGCAGTGGCGTAGGGAGAGTGGTGCAGGCGGAGTGTGAGCTTCACGCACCGAACAGAAGAAATGGCGCCGCAGGAGCCCGTCATTTGTTAGATCTCTACAAATCTGCCAGCTCCAGACGCACTGCTTACCAATCAGTGCGTCTGGAGCTGGCAGATTGTCAGAGATTTAACAGCTGCTGGACTCCTGTTTCCTAATTGCAGAGCTCTGGCATGAATAGAAGAGCCGCGGCGGAGAGTGCAGAAGAACGTGCAGAACAAAACAGGTAAGTGTTCTGTCTACACTCTCTGCACACTCATTTAATATAATGTGATGGGACAAGACAACATTGGGAAGATGATGGGGGGGGCAACACAGGGGTAAGATGATGAGGGGAGGAAAAGATGATGAAGGGGTTGATGAAATAATAAAGAGAATGTTGAGGGGCAGGTTATGAGAATGGGGAGATGATAAATGGAGATTAGGAGATGATGAAGAGAATGGGGAGGGGGGCTGATGAAGAGTAGGGGAAAATGATGAAGTGAATAGAGAAATGATAAAAATATCTGGGGAGCTGGAGCCATATGAATGGGGAATACTGGGGAGCTAGAGCCAAATGAATGGGGGGTGATGAAGAGAATGGGGAGCCAGAGCTGATGGAGGGATGGGGAGAGATTATGAGAATGCAGAGATGACGAATTGAGAGGGGGAGATTAAGTGAATGGGGAGGAGGAGCTGATGAAGAGGGGAGGGGGAGCTGATGAGGAGGCAAGGGGGAGATGAAGGGGATATAGAAACGACAAAGGGCAGATTATTTAGTGAAGGGGGAAGATGATGAAGCGGATAGAGAAATGACAAAGGGGAGAGGATAGAGAGGAGGAGGAAGATGATGAAGCAAATAGAGAAATTACAAAAGGCAGATGATGGAGAGGAGGGGGGAGATGATGAAGTGGATAGAGAAATGATGAAGGGGAAAGAATGTGGAGGGGGGTGATGAGAATAATAAGATGAATGGCCTCACCCCCAATACAGCACAGAGGAGGGGGTGCCGCAACATACCCTTGCTCCGGGCACCATGGCAGCTAGCTACACCTCTAAGCACAAGTCTGTAAGTGCCCGGTTGGACAGTGCGGTGATAGCACGGTACTGCCAGCAGATGGACAACACGGGGCATATCATAGGACTCCTTCCTTGTTGCTCTTCCTAGGTTCAGGACTCCTGGTTTTTCAAACAGTATATAATGGTGGGGTTCTCAATCCCATTCACAAATACCTCAAACAGGACATGTTTGCTAGTTCTCCTGGCAGGTGCACAGCTGTATTCATGATTGACATATGTGATAAAATGCACATGTCGGAGGCAAACATGCACTGTTTGGGTTACTTGAGGACGGGGTTGAGAGAGCCCCCCTTTTGATAATAGATTTTTCCTTTGGGTAACTAGTTGTTATTTTTGAAATCTAGTGTTTTTCATTCTGCCAAGTCATAATGGAAGGGGTCTCTCCTGTTCCAAATTGTACCACTGCATCATGATCTGCTTTACTGAAATGGCTATCATTTGGTTTTGTGGCCCAATCTATGTTGTAAACTCTGTATGTTTTATTATTCTACCTAGTTAACACAAAAAGCTCCCTAATCTCTTTTTCACAGGCGTGTGAATCTCTTCAAGGGCGGTCTATTAAAAATGTCTGCATTTTCAAGCAATACATTTTCTGGGATGGTTGGGTCAGTTCGCAGTGGCAAATGTGCTTAATCTATTTTCAACTTGATATTGTACTCCTTGACTCTGCTTAGCTGTTATCAGTTATTGCGGCCATAATGATTACAAGCTCCACTGTCTCGGCCATTACTATGTCCCTGTGCTGCTTCATCTATCCCTGGCTGGCTTGTCTGAGTAGGCCCTCCTGTGGGAGAAATTTAGATACATCCATAGCCTGCACTGTAGGGGCCACACTACATAATTCTCATGTTTTTGTTGTTTCTGTCAGGGCTCCTGGTGATTCATAGCATATATAATACCAGAGGCCCGGATTCATATGTGCCTGTAGGCCATCGCCCCCCCTTGGGGCATATCTGCCTGGTAGGCCATTGCCCTCCCCCCTAGAAAAGTGCCATTTTTTTTTGGGGGGGGGGGGTATGTGCCTGTAGGCCTGTAGGCCATCGACCCTCTTGAGGAGAGCTTAGTAGGCCAAGCTATGTCATCAATTCTGTATGTTTGATTATACATTTTTTTTTATTATTTTTGTTTTATAGTGCCATATTTTGAGGGGGGGGCCATATGTGTCTGGTGGCCATCGCCCCCCCCCCCCTTGAGAGGAGTCATATTTATAGGGGGGCCATATCTGTCTGGTAGGCCAGTGCCCCCCCTCTCCCTAGAGCAGTGTCGTTATTTGAGGGGGGCCATATGTGCCTGTAGGCCATCACCCCCCCTTGAGAAGAGTCGTATTTATGGGGGGGGCATATCTTCCTGGTAGGCCATCGCCCTCCTCCCTAGAGAAGTGCCGCCATTTGAGGGGGGCCATATGTGCCTGTAGACCAACGCCCCCCTTGAGTAGAGTTTACTGGGCCAAGCTATGTCATCAACTTGGTATGTTTGATTTTGAGGAGGGACTGTATCTGCCTGGTAGGCCATCGTCCTCTCGCCTAGAGAAGTGCCATCATTTGAGAGAGGGCTGTATGTGCCTGTAGGCCATCACCCCCAATTAGCAAAGTGCCGGTTTTAGAGAGGGGGCATATCTGCCTGGTAGGCCATCGCCCACCCCTAGAGAAGTGCCATTATTTGAGGGGGGCCATATGTGCCTGTAGGTCATCGCCCCCCCTTGAAAGAGAGTCGCATTTATAGGGGGGGGCTATCATAGAAGAAGGCCTTTACGCTCTGGTCCTGAAGAAAAATAGGCAAGTGTATAAAATACAGTTAATATATGACCCGTGCTGTGGCTTCACTGAGGGAGACGATCAAAATATGTTAACTGCTTCATTGCATATCATGATGTGTCCTGATAATAATGTTGTGAGCTGGAAGGTGGTTAAATTTCACTGGGATTGAGTAAAGATTTTTCTTATAAGTGAAAATAATGCTTTGAGCGCAAAAAAAACCATAAAAATTACATGGTTTTAGTGATTTTAAAAACATTTTTGAAAAAATACAAAACCAAAACATTTTTTTTTTTTAACAAAACCAAAACCAAAACACAATCAAAATTAAAACCAAATTTAAAGCCATATATATGG
>WWET01002999.1:8910-25864 GCA_011038615.1 Limnodynastes dumerilii
GCAGGTAACCATTGCGCATGCGCCGTGCGTGTACGGCGCATGCGCGACTATTTTCCTGCATCGTCGGCGCTTCACATACGAGTGAAGCGCCGGGGATGCAGGGGAAACACTCACCGGACATCGTGAGTCTTCACGATGAAGGTGAGTGTTTATAAATCTGGGGAGTGAAGTGTCCAGGCTCGCTGCGATGATAAGCGAGCCTGGATCACTATCACTCCCCAGATTTATGCGGTGTCTGTAAATAGAGCCCTAAGTATTTACCGGTAATAAGAATTTCATTCATTCAGATCTAGGATGTTATTTTAGTGTTCCCTTTATATTTTTTGAGCAGTGTATTATAGTATATGCCCTATCCATAAATGCGCTGATATGGGGCAAATATATTTTTTCAAGGCTGTGAAGGAAAGGGGTGTCACTGAGAGCAAGGTTCTTCCTCTGGGCCTAGTTGTGAGAAGAGATTCATGCAGTGCATAAAGAGAGCGTAATCCTTAACCTCAATAATACTATTAACTTGCTTTCCTTGTAATTTACCTATGAGCTGAGCTTCTAGCTGTATCTCTTTAGTTGGCTGTTATACTCTCATGGCATCTATCTGGAGAAAATGGAAGCACAATAAACTGGGAATGCATAGGCTGCTCAATAAATTGGTTGAAGTGTCCTAAAAATGTAGCCTCGAATATGCAAGTATCTACAGTGGGGGAAAAATAATAAATGACAGCTTGTTTTTAAAATGGTGCCTGTATGGATAACCAATCACTTATGAAACTTTCTTAACTGTTTTCTGGTAACTGCTATCCAGAGCTATTTGGAACCTGTGCTGAGGTAAAAAGGAAAACTGTCAGCCCTAGCCCTGATCTAGTGCCCAGTAACTAAATTATCCTTCAGTAAGGGGCCAGTCTTCAGCTTGTCTCTGGTTTCCTGCCTCTTTTGAACAAGCTCTAGAAAAATGAAAGCAATGGTCAATAGAGGCAGTGATTTGAGCAGTGACTACCAATACTAATTGTTGTATAAAATATTATGATTTTATATTATCTAATTATATGGCTTGTCTCTTCAGCAGGCATCAAAGTCTACAGTACCAGACAAAAGTTCAGGATATATTAAGTCCCTCCTCCAAAGGATTTCTCGTATCTGGCCATTGAAATATGTGGTAAGAAAAGCCTTGTGATGGCTATTAAAAATAGTCAGATGTAATTTTTTTTTTTTTTTTTTGTTTCTATCCATGCTTTGTTATAACCAGTCAGAGAAGCCTGTTAACATATGATGGCTAAACCATATTTGCTTTAAAAAAATATTGGATTTAATCACAAGCATGGACACTAGTGTCTACTGTAAATAACTGTTTATTACACAACTTTTGTTTTGTTTGAACTGTGTTTTTGTTTTTTTTTTGTTTTTTTTTTTTTTGGTCAGTTTAAGATACTCAAAAAGATTGTCTCGTTTGCTGGCTTTACTGACAACGTGGAAACCATAGGAAGTGCTGAACAGATATCCCCAAACAGGCGTTTTTTGAGTGGAAAGAAAAGGATTGGACGTTTGGCCAGACTTATTCTCTGCATTGCTCCTCACAGACTGCAGTGTGCATTGGGGTATCGCTCTGTAGAAAGCATAGGGAAGGCCTCTGCCTCAGCTGGTAAGTGGGACAGGATTAGGTTATCTGAGAATAGCTATGCATTCTAATATCTATCTTGTTAGACATCAGGAAATCCCCTCTGAAGCCATATGGGAAAGGCAACAAGCGGAAACAAGATGACTTGGATATGGAAGAGCAGCATAGCTGGGTGACCTTTATGACAGAAGACCTTCCAGAAGAAGACCAGGAAGATGACCCTACATATGAGGCAAGTTCATTTTGCATCTTGCAGTTGACTTTGTGGCCCATTAAATAGTGTAACTTATTTTGCAAACTATAATTCACTTGGGGGAGGAGAAAAAACATTGGTTCTAAAATCTTATAAAGGAAGTTCAATCCGCAGCCAAGTAATTCTGAGACTGACAGTGAGGAAAACAAATCGAAGAATGACACTGAAAGTGACCTGGAAGTGGAAGAAAAGAATGGCATTGTGATGCTTAAAGAGGCTACACAAGTGAGTAACATTGTTTCCACAGTAAATAAACTTTGCAAGAAAATCCCACCACTAATACAACAGTCAAATTCAAGCAGGTTAAAAGTGATTATTTGACTTTCTTCCATTGCTAGAGGATTACAAGTTGAAATAAAATGTTCAAAATAATGCCTTTAGATTTAAGGTGTCTAGCTTTAACACTGTCTGGTCCTGATCAGTCAATGGGCAGATAAGGCTGCAGCCTAGGGTGCTGAGCTTTAGAAGTGTGCCTCAAGTTTGCAGCCTTGTGCTCCCTGAACACAAGCAATGCCTGAAACTTCTATTCTCCAATGAGGAGTGGACACAGTTTGCAGGTGAGGGTGCCATGAATATGGTGGAATAGATTTGGTGTTTAAATCTGAAGATAAAGCTTAATCATTTTGTATGTATTAGACCTGGCTGGAGGTATTCAGGAAACTAGTCTCCTCTAATCATCAAAATGGTCAAATGTTTACCAAAATAAATTCTTCTACATTTCACCATTTACTTCTACTAAAACTTTGTAATGTGAGTCTTACTACTTGATAAGACGTTCCATTACCAAAGAGGCTGGAGAATCTCCAGCAATACAGCTAAAAATCTCCTTTTTTTTTTTTTTCTTTTAGGACTCTCCAGGCAATGAAGAGCAAACATCTGGATCAGAGAGTAAAGCGTCAAACCCAGATGTTGAAGACCACAAAACCGCATCTACAGGTGGGTCTTTAGTGTTTGCATGTTCTAAGGCTACTGAACAAAAAATAGGAATTGTAAAAAAAAAAAATAGGAAACTAACAAGGAGCAGTACAAGAGTAAAATGTGCAATGGCAAACCTGAAGACTTCAGTTGGAAAGATAATTTAGAATTTTATAAGTCAATGCATAAACACACTAAGTGCTTGTTTTGGCCTAAAAACAGATTTGAGGAACCACATGTTGTGTTCTCTTTATATACCTAAAGGTTTTGGACTTTATCAAACGTATTTAAGTTGGCTGTGAATTGGTACTGCACGTTTATTAATTCTGCATGATTGTGATTACCAATTATGCGTCCAATGCAGTGTTCAGTCTTGACTCTTTGCATGCGGGGAGGGTCCACTCACAATGCGTATGAGATATAGGGGGATAGCTATGCAGTATTCTGCACCCACAGTGTTAGATCCCAAGACACTAATATCCCTTCCACACATGGGAGTGCAGGATGTCCTGGTCTCCAAAAGCAAATTCCATACATTGTTCTCTTTTGTGGAGTCTAACGTATGGAATAGACAGAGTCTGGATCTGGTCATTTATTTAACCAATGTTATGGATTTGGCTGCTGGTAGAGAATATATGTGAACAATTTAAGAGTGCACATTGTCAATGCAAATAGTCTGCTCCCCTGAAATTTGGAAATTTATGGAAACAAATATTTCTTGTGTACATGTAGTCATTAGTCTACAGGGAAAAATAACAAAAAAATCACAATGAACTCTTTCTGTCCGATAGATTGATCTCCTGCAAAAAAAAACCTTGACAAGTATATCTTCTAGACGATGCATGCAGCTCAGTATTAATTTGGACTGTAACCTAAAAATATTTTGCTATTATGTTTAATAAAACATTTTTCAATGAGCATGACTCATGTGTAATTTTTTTTTTTTTTTTTTTTTCCTCAATGCCCTTGCCACAGTTACTAGAGGTAGTGCAAGTTACCAGCAACTTCTAGTTCTCATTGATGATTAACATGTTGATGTAGAAAAGAACATTTGCAGCAAATAGTAGCATATTTTTGCTTTGCCACTAGATGGAGAGAAAACTCACCAGATTTCATAAATGTTCTAAAGTGAATAAAATCTCATGCCCTTGGAGACAAGACTTAATGGGCTCTACTTACAAAACATCAATGCCTTCATTTTCATAAGATAAAGACTGTTTTCACCTGAAAATAGTCTTTATCTCAGGAAAATGAGGGAATCCCCATTTACAATGCAATAATCACTGTGTAAACCGTGGCTATCATTGGCACCTTCGATTGGTTGCTGGCCCATTCTGATGAATGCGGGGTGGCTGATCACTTAATTTACTTTAAGTGTCAGCATGGAATGACAATCTGCACTGAAGTTAAACATCTGAAGATGGTGTTGGTAAAATTATTACTGCAGTCTCCCTATATACCTGTCTTTTCCTCCCCCTAATAGCTGTTATTAGGGGGAGGAAAGGTGGGGTATGTATAGGGAGACTGCTGGAATACAGCCAGTATGTCAATTTACAAAAACTTGCCCTGAGCACAGCAAAGGTAAGTAAGTGAAGGGTAAAAATTGGGAAATAGGGTCCGTTTTAAAGCTGGACACCTATATATTGGACTGTATAAATGGCTGGACACATATAAACATAAGGGGCAATAATAAAGGCTGGATGTATAGATATTTTTGCATCACGCAATTTTTCGGAAAGAATTGTTATGTAATTTCCAATATTTTTGTTAATGTATAAGGAGTATTGATGAATTAATAGGTTGCACTTTATGACTATAGTTAAATAGATTCACTCAGAAAATGATAAACAGATTATAGATACACACTATGCACTTTAATATGTCAGAGTACTGTATAATTTTTTAGTGGAACTTAGCATCCATATTAATTTACTGTTAATATTTAATAGATTAAATAGGGAGACACTATGCATTTTAATTTAATATATTAGAGTATTGTACAATCTGTCAGTAGTAACTGCACCCATCCTCACCTACCTCCTATTTTATTAGCGACCCCTCCCAGTGTGAGTGAAGACAGCTCTGCCTAGGTTGCGCCATCCCATACATATTCACTCCGTCCGTCTGTCCGTCTGTCCGTCCGTCTGTCCGTCCGTCCGTCCGTCCGTCCATCCATCGCAAAAATAAGTATCTGGGCACATACAAGGGGCAGACGTATAACAGGCACACAGGATGGCAGGAGAGGATAGCTGGAGGCATACGGGGCAAGAAAATGTGTATTGTATGGCAGTAGCTAAGATGCAGTCTGTATTGTGTGGCAGTAATTAAGACGTCATTTCTATTGCATGTGTAATCTTTGTATTGTGGTCACTGGTATGTTGGGATACTTACAAGGTCACTATAACTGTGATATAATTGTATAATACATACTTGTCACACTAAGCTGCTGAAGCCATCTGTGGGTGCAGATGATGTCTTAATATATTTGTAGGGTAAAGTGACAACTATCTTGACACTTTAACTATGTGATGGATCCCAATCACAATATTCCCCTGGTACCCCAATGCCCCAGTCTGACATTGCCTGTAGGACCAAATCATTTTCTATGAAAAACAGGCTTGCTTTAGACATCACTTCAGTCTGTGTGTGAACTATATAGCCTCACTAGACCCCCAGGGAGGCAGCTGTAAAATACACCATGGTGGTGCAGACTGAATCACCATTGAAATATTTTTACCCTAAGGACAAGTCATTAACTCATGGGCTGCTGCTGTTGTCTTGCCCCCCCCAGGCTAAAGTTTGAAAGCCAGCCCCTGCCCCAGAAAGTGCTTTGCTCTGAAAATATTACAAAACTAAATACCTTAACAGCCGCTTGAGAAGCCTTGACCATTAGTTGCCTGAACTACTCCCAAAAATTTTTTACTTTTATTCTGAAGCAAAGACCAAAGATCAACAGCCACAACAATTGGGAACAGCTCAAGTAATTTGGCCTAATACCGGTCTCAAAGCAAGATGGCCAAGGTGCAGCGCACCATACCCCTTGCAAATACGCTCCAAAACCTATGGAACCTGCAGCATTCGTAAATGGCTGCAAATCAGCGTTTGACAATGCTGCTTTGTTCCAAATGTGTATGCCAATAAAATTATCCAAAAATGGAATCCACCCACCTATATCCCAAAGGTCCTTTGACAAATGAAAATAATGATGTGCCATTTTAACACCTGCCATTGTTCTCTCCAGATGCCTGCAGAAAATTTTTCCCATTGTGGTTACCCTGCAAGCAAAATTAAGAAGCCCCAACAAGGATTGAACCTTCTTCAAAATAGCACGCTGCCACTCATGCAACTCCAACAATAAAGATTTTAACTTTAAAACTGATAAGACCCCACTACTGTATCTATTTCAATGCCCAAATAAGAGACGTGGTAGGACCCTCCATTTTTTTTTTTTACCAATTAAAGTTTATTGATTTTATAATGCAAAAAATGTAAAAGAAACATGGGGAAGGGGTACAGAAAGGAAAAAAGGGGACGGGAAGTGAGGGGGAACATTGCATGATACAACGTATATAAGTTCAGCATTAAATAGCATCTCCAACAGGGCAGGATAAATACACCATAACATAGTAGCATTGAAATACAATCATAAGCAGGCTCCATAAACAGAAGCACAAGACCTTATAAACTTGGCCGGGGCTAAAGGGGCTGAAATAAACCAATGCCATTACCATGTGACCAGGAGATGAAATAGAGTACAAGGGCTAGGTCAGCGTTTGCTGACGCCTACTTTCTTCCTGGAGGTATTCCGTCCAAGGTAGCCACTGAAAGAGGGGGCAAGAAGCGGAAACCCGATACTCAGCCAGCATTGTCTCCATTGTATGACTATAGGTCATTTTGGCAGTTATTTTAGGAAGTGCAGGAGGGTCTGCTGATTTCCACAACTGGGCTATAGCAGCCCTGGTGGCTATCAAAAAGTGTCCAAGTAAATAGTGTTTTTCTCTGGGGAGATCCTCAGGGTAGAGGTGCAGTAAAGCTATCTCTGGGGACAGGAGAATAGGGTGATTTAAAACTCTGGAAGCCAGCAAAAACACTTCTTCCCACAAAGGGCGTATCTTAGGGCAGGACCAAAACACATGTAACAAGTCCCCCGTCAATCCACAACCACGCCAACGCATTTTTGAAGTCGCTGGCCACATAGTGTGGAGTCTCGCAGGGGTAAGGTATAATCTATTCAGCATCTTAATGCCCATCTCGACATGGTTAGAACATCTAGACCTTTTGAACATTTGGGCGGACAGTTTAACCCATTGTTGTGATGAGATCGTAATACCCAGATCTCTTTCCCAATGAGGGTGCGGAGGGGCTTTACCCACCGGGGGATTTGCAGAAATTATACACTGTTACCAAAAAGAGATGGCACCCGCACTACCTCCTGCCGGTAGACGTTGCTAAATATTATCCGGAGGGAGTTGCAGAGTGTTGGGGATTTGTAATGTGGCAGACACCCAGTGGCTAACTTGGAGGTAACGAAAAACTTCGGAGGCCGGAATGTTATAACGGGTGACCAACTCCGAAAATGGGCGTAAGCGCTTCTGAGGCAATAAATGATCCAACTGACACAACCCCTGAGCCCCCCAACTAGCAACAGTAAAATCAGGTATAAAATGAGATAGGGCTGAGATAGGGAGATTCCTAGTGGGGAGAACTAAGTCGATGTGGCGGCCCAAAAACCGGTCCCAGAGTTGCAGAGAATCTTTCATGGAGCGAAGGGGAGAGTCTAACGGGGGCCGATTTTGGCTAGGTAGCCAGAGCAGGTCTGAGAGGGAGATAGATTGGAGCAGACTAGCATCCAATTCTACCCAGGGTTTCCGAGGCTGAGCGGAATCAGTCACTAAGCGGGGCTAGTAGGCAGGCCATATGTTAAGCCTCAAGGTCCGGCACACTCGGGGCCCCCCCAGTGCTTTAGGGAGGGTAATTCGCCGCAGGGCAATTTTAGGTGGCTTTGCTTTCCAAATATATTTAGACATAAGCTTGGAGAATCTATCTATATCCGACTTTTGAAGGTAGAATGGGATGGTTCGAAAAATGTAATTTTGGGTAATAGTGACATTTTAAATGCCGCTATTCGGCCCAGCCACGATACTTCGTGTAACATCCAGGACGTTGTCAGTAGGAGAGGTGCGTGTAGAGAGGGGTATGGTTTTCCGAGAGGACATCTTCCACAGCACATGTTATATGTAGACCCAAATATCGTAAGGATTTGTCTTTCCAGGCGTAAGAGAAAGTGCGCTGCAAGGAGGCTAAAGAGGTGGCGGGGAGATTAAGAGGTAGTGCTTCTTTCTTAGAAGTGTTTAATTTATAGTAGGAGACCACACTAAAGCGATCTAAAATAATGTGAAACTCCCTGAGGGCTGTTTCAGGATTGGTAACGAACAAAAGCACATCGTCCGCAAATAAGCATAGCTTATGTATAGTGTTGTTTATAGAGATGCCGGGGAAAGTAGGGGAAATACGGATCAGGTAGGCCAAGGGCTCCATGGTAAGGGCGAACATCAAGGGGGACAAGGGGCACCCCTGACGGGTACCATTCGTGATAGAAAAAGGGTCAGACAAAAACCCGTTACTAAAGACTCTCGCGCTGGGTCCCTGGTATAGTGCATCTATGGACTTGAGGGTTGTACCCTGAAACCCAAAGCGGCTAAGGACTGCTCTCATATAATCCCAGTGCAGGCGATCAAACGATTGAATAGCCCAATCCACTATATTTAAGACTCTACAGGTGTTGTCTGACCCCTCACGCCCCAAGAGAAAACCCACCTGATCCGGATGAACGAGTGCGGGAAGAAGGGGGGCCAGACGATTTGCTACCAATTTGGCATAAAGTTTTATATCAGTGTTTAAAAGAGCTATAGGTCTATAATTGGTAACGTCTGTGGGGGATTTACCTGGTTTAGGGATAGTTACAATTTGGGCTTCTAACATTTCCGCTGAGAAGATGCCCGTCTCGGAAGCGGTTTTGTAGAGGGTGGTGAGAATTGGGGACAGCGTATCGGAGAAAGTTGAGTAAAAGTTATTGATAAAGCCATCCGGTCCCGGAGATTTATTTTTAGGGAGAGATTTAATAGCTAAGGAGACCTTCGCTCGTGTCCAGGGGAGATTTAGGGCTTCTAAGGTAGTTTGTGTCAGTGAGGGTAGAGGGAGGGATTCTAGGAAACCCGTTATCAAATCAGGGGTAGGCTGCGGTGTAGAAGGTTTGCTATGTAGATTATACAGGCCAAAATAATATGCAGCAAACGCATTAGCGATATCTCGGGGGTTAAAAATCTTCTGCCCAGATTTATTACTTAAGCATTTGATTCTGTTGTGCGCAGCTTGACCTCGAAGCTTACGGGCGAGCAGTCTACCCGCCTTATTGCCCGCTGCATAGTATTTTTGTTGAAGAGTAATCATAGCATAATGTGACTGTTTCTGCAGGTGTTTAGTAAGGTCGGCTCTGACCTTATTCAGTTGATCTTTGCGGTCAACAGTAGGGCAGGATTGGTTAAGCAGTTCAAGGCGAGAAAGTTGTGCCTCAAGATCTAGCAGGGTTTGGACATATCGCTTGCGCAATCTGGCGCCTACTTGTATAGCCACCCCTCGTACCACAGCTTTGAGCGCACACCAGAGGGTAAAGATGGAGGTATTTTAAGCTTTATTCGTTTGAAGATATAAGTCGAGGGTTTGTTTGATCTCCTGCTTGGCTTCAGGGGAGGATAGTAGGTAAGGTTGGAGGCGCCATGGTCTAGGTAGAAACTTAGGGGAATTAATATGCCATATCCATACCACAGGAGCATGATCTGACCATGTGATAGGTAAGATTTCGGTTGACATGGAGTTCTGAAGGGTCCATTTATCTAAAAGGATGAGATCTATTCTAGAATAGCTATTGTGGGGATGTGAAAAAAAAGGTGTATTCTCTGGCGGAAGGATGGTATACCCGCCATACGTCATACAAATCATATTCCGCCATGACTTTTCCAAAGGCCATGGAGGGGTCGCTAGGGGGGATGTTCAAAGGGCTAGAGCAAGAAGAAGGAGGTGTTTTGTCAACTTTAGGATTCGGGGCTAAGTTGAAGTCCCCCATAATGATAAGATGGCCTTTGCGGATTTTGGATATTTCACGGCAGAGTTTGCGGAAAAAGGGAACCTGCCGAGTATTTGGGGCATATGTGCTAACAAGGGTAACTTGTTTATCCTCTAGGGTACCCACTAAAATCAGGAACCTACCAGATTTATCTACGATCTTGGAGTGGAGTTTAAAGTCCAGTTTGTTATGGATTAGTATGGCCACGCCATTTCTCTTGAAAGGGGCATTGGCAGCAAAGCATGTAGAGTAGCGATAATCATTATATTTAGGTGGCGCCAGAGTAGAAAAGTGTGTTTCTTGGATCGCGACAATATCAGCCTTGTATCTGTGGAAGGAGGTCAGGGCCACGCGTCTTTTATTAGGAGAATTTAGGCCTTTAACATTAATGGAGAGAAATCTAACCATGGTCAAGGGCAAAGTCAAGGTGCATTACCCAAAGCCTAAGCAGGAGACTAGGCGGAAGAGGGAGCGAGGGCCTGAGTAGACCATTGCAGAAACCTAGGGTGCCCGCCACTGTTGGGGGGGAAAACAAGTAACCGTGCTGAGGAAAAGCATGTTCCTCCGAGAGGTGAGGGTGAGGGGGGAGGTAGAGTATAGAAGGAGAGGGATAGGGGCAAAACCAAATAAGCCCAGTACATCGGGCCGAAGTAGTCACCGCAAGGGGAGGGGTGCGACAACATATGTATTGTAGGGGGGAGTGGCCTGGAGAAGACCACCCCAGACCATAATTAAACTGAAGCAATCATAGCTGTGTACCTAACTACAGAAACATAAGTTAACAAAGTGCAAATCAGTAACCGGAGCATAGAAGAGTGTCAGTTATCTGGGTTACAGAACATAGTAGAACTTAAGCGTAACCGAACATTGTAACATGGCAAAACACGGCAAAAGAGAGCTATACAGGTGTGTTTACGACATGTCCCGGCCCACGGGGAGAGCAATATACCCTCATTTGGTATGACCAACATGAAGTAATAAACAGAAGGTACCGCTGCTATTAAATAGGAGCGTGGCCGGGGACAGGCCGCAAACCAGTTAATATATTGAAAAACAATAGAAGAGATATTATGATAGCTCACGAATAGACGTATCAGTCAGTCTCAGCGTGACGTTGCCCAGTCCGTTGGTAGGCGCAAGTTCCGCGGAGAGGTATCTCTGACTGGAATCTGCCAGCCCACCAGAAGTTTGGCCCCAGCTTCGGGTGACGACACAGTGTGGGTCTGACGATCATGCTGGATTAGAAGCTTCACCGGAAATCCCCAGCGGTATGGGATCGAGTGTTCATGGAGGGCTTCTGTGATGGGGCCGTAGGACTGACGCTTAGTCACCGTAGCCATCGACAGATCTTGAAAAAGCTGG
The DNA here is from genome assembly GCA_011038615.1 of Limnodynastes dumerilii. Taxonomy (NCBI): domain Eukaryota; kingdom Metazoa; phylum Chordata; class Amphibia; order Anura; family Limnodynastidae; genus Limnodynastes; species Limnodynastes dumerilii. The sequence goes on from WWET01002999.1 coordinate 20,173, forward strand.
AGGCCGTTGAGGATCGCTGCATGGTCTGGTTGTCTATCTGCCCGCAGTATACGCTCCTTGGTCGTGAAGAAGTGCACTCAGAGTAAGGTATCCTTAGGCGCCGAGGAGGGGGCCAAGCGCGGCTTGGGGAGACGGTGGATTCTATCAATGTTTAAATCCCTGTCATCCAATTCCGGGACAAGTTTACGGAACAGGGCCTGGGAGAAGGGTTCCAACTCTGTTACCGATTGGAGTCTGGAATGCCTCTAATTTTAATATTATTCCGGCGTGACCGGTCCTCAAGATCTGCGAGTTTGTCCCAGATCTGCGAAACCTCCGTCTGAATACTCTCCTGGGCCGTTATCAAGGAGTTATGAGATGTCACCACTTCCTCCATTTTAGTCTCCAAGTGGTCAGTGCGCGTACCAAGTTCAGCGACATCACGGTGGAGGTCCGAGAGAGACGATCTGAATTCTGTAAAGAAGTCTTCGCGGAGGGAGGAGAATAGTTGGTGTAGGGTACGTATAGTGACTGGAGCATCAGAGGTCGGACTAAACTCCGGGTCCAGATCTCTAGAGGGTGCGGAGGAGCTGCTTTGAGTGGTGGGGGAGGATGAGGGAGCGGGACTACCCTGTGAGGCAACAGGTTGGTCAGTTCCAGTCTTCCTAGGCCGAAACTTCAATGGAGGGGCCAGGGTGGTAAGCCTGTGTTTCTTAGGAGGCATCTTAGCAATGATACAAGGCCGCAGAGCTCTGTAGTAACGGCAGTTGTCGCTGATAGAGGCTGAAGGGCAGCGCACAGAAAGTGCTCTTGGTACACTAATATAGCAGCGGTCTGGGGTGGAAGAGGAAAGGGCTCACATTATAGGTTGTGTAGGTGCACCAGTTAGGGAATGTCTCAGTAGTAGGAGCTCACTTATAGAAGGAAGCAGGTAAATATTGTGGAGGAGGATAAGGATAATGATGGAGCACAATTAGGTTCAGGAACAAACCCTCCTGCAGGGAATGGGACCACCAGGATCAGCAGAAATTGGTAAGTGGGTAATATGCACTCAGTACACAGCAGTCCCAAGGAGAGATGCTTCCAGATGTTGCAGGTCTGTTGGTGTATTATAGGCTGTGGGGTTTCTGCCCCAAAATATCAGAGGTCAGGGCTATAAAGAAAGCGAGGGGGGGGGGGGGGAAGCCACTCCAGCTTGAGTTCCAGGAGTCTGCTGCCTTATTTCTGCGGACGCCTCTAGGCACAGGGAGACCTACACTTGCCTGCAGATTCCAGGGCACCGCATAGGAACGCTCCCAAGATGGCGCCCGCAGCCAGGAGGTTTTCGCGCCTCAGCGCCGTCCACCGCTGCCAGAGATCTCAGGCGCCAGTCTCCTCACAGGGAAAACCACCGCAGGGCTCCGGAGCCTCCAATCAATCCCCGACGGGTAGACAAGTCAGCATATGCCCCCGTTACCGCTCCCCCGCCGGGCCGCACCAGCCAGAGGTTCCTCCAGGCGTGTTGTCCGCGGCTGCCGCGGACACTGCCCTCACACACTCCGATGCTGACACAAAGAGGTCCGGAACGGCAGGGGATTCCCTCAGACCGCAGGTGGGCTGAAGCAACGCGGGCACCGCCGAGAAATATGGGCCCCAGCAGGTTAGAATACCGGAGCCAGCAGCAACACGTCCACCACCATGAAACGCCGGCCACACCCCCCCAGGACCCTCCATTTTACCCTCAGCCACAGGCACACCGCAATGCCCGTACAACGCCTTAGCCGAAAAAACTTGAGCGCATCAGAATTTGCTGAGCCAACAAACAAATTCATCTAGGTAATGAGCGATGGCCTGATGATTTGTTTCCGTCTGTATACACCAGTGTAAGAACTTACTAAATTTTTCGTACAGAGCGCTTTAGATGGAACAACCCATGGGCAAACATCTATCAACGAAAAACCCTTTGGGCAAATGAAAACCCATGAGCACAAGAGTCGGGATGTAAAGGTAGCAACCAAACAGCTGACTCAATATCTAATTTAGCCATAAGCGTTCCATTGCTACAAGCCTGTACCAAATCGAGCTCCTGTTCGAAAAGCTAGTAAGCCACTGAAGCCGCAGGGTCGAAACATCATTCACCGAAGAACTCTTGGGATAGGACAGGTATTGTATCAACCTGAATTTACCAACCTCCTTTTTCAGAACAACCCCCATCGAACAAAAAAGACCCGGAATGGGTGGATTGTGAAAGGGCCCAACGTTCTACCCAGCTTAAATGCATAACTTTTGTAACATAACCTGAGGTAACTGCAGAGTAGACTTAAGATATCACTGACAACCAGTATTAACCAAACCTTTATTAGGTAAATGAAAACTTACTTGAAACCCCTCAAACAACAATCTAGCATCATTCTTACAAACATAAACTTGCAACCATTTCACCAGAGCTGGCAATTTGATGGGGGAGTATGATTTTGAGAAGAGGCCCTAGCTACTGGAGCACTCATTCCTAAATCCTGGGTTGAGCTGATGCCTACAATCCTTTGGAAGCATGAACACCTCCGCATTTAGGGACAGATTCACACTTAAGAAAAAAATTTAGGAACGTTTCTAAATTTAAGAACGCAAAGATAAGTAAGAATGATTCACAGATCCTAAAGAAAAATGCTAACCCCTAGCTTCTTAGGAGTTAAGAACATTCTTATCTCTAGGTTCTTATAGTTAGGAACAGCTTTGTTTCCTACTGTAACTGAGAATTGTGCGTATATTTAGAAATTCCGAACATCTCAAGTAATAGCTGAATTGTCACATAAAATTTGGGGATGCCTAGAACGTTTTTTCCCCACTTTAGATATGACCTTTCCTTTTTTTTTTTTATTAGAATCACCCTTAGATTTCCTACTTTTCAAAGCTCTCTTAAGGAGCTTCATTACCTTGTCAGGCCGTATTTGTGACGCCGAAGAATCCACACTGGAGCGAACACTAGCATCGGATAACCCTTCAATGAGCCTCATTTAATAAACATGTTTTGGCCTAAATCGCGTGATTTGAGCTTAAAAAATCGCCTATTCATATTCATTAAGCTCAAGATCGCGTGATTTGTGTAAAAAAAAAAAAAAAAAAAAATCCCCATGGCAAACATCACTGGACAGAAATCATCTTCAGTGTGATTTGAAATCACCAAAAATAAAATTGCATCCAGAGAGGAGAGGCGGGACTTCTAACCATGCCGCGCTGCATGTAGTGTGGTTAAAAAAAAAAAACATTAAGCACAAAACATACATTAACCCTTTACATCATTTAATAAAGTATGCATGTAATAAATAAATCCTTAGCCATGCTGTACTGATAGAACTACAAGGGTCAGCAAAGCTGACCCTTGTAGTTCTATCAGCACAACATGGTAAGACTTCTAACCATGCCGCGCTGCGTGTAGTGTGGTTAAAGAAAAAAAAAAAAACTCAGCACAAAACAAACATTAACTCCTTACATCATTTAATAAAGTATTCATGTAAAAAATAAATATTCCCTAACTAATTATGTTCCCCAAATGTGTGCACTTACCTCTGGTGGTCATCTCTCCTAATCTAAGTTTATGTATGTAGTGTGTGTTGTATTAAAATTAATAAAAGGTTTGGGCACTCACCGTTTGATGTCATCATCTTGGGAAGTGTTCTTTTATTCATTGTAGTCTGTGTTCTTCTCTTCCCCAGAGAGATGTCAGCAAACGGTGAGTGCCCCAAACTTTTATTATTTTTAACAACACACACTGCATATGTTACACTTAGAATAGGAGAGATGACCACCGGAGGTAAGTTTACACAGTAGGGAACATTGTTAGTTAGGGAATATATATTTTTTACATGCATACTTAGTGTAAGGGGTTAATGTATGTTTCTGAATGTACTTTTTTTATTTTATTTTTTACACACTACACGCATGGTTAGAAGCCTAACCATATTGCCGCTGATATTACAAGGCTAAGCAATTCTGAGCCTTGTAGTTTTTTCAGTACAGCATGGCTAAGGCTTTCAGCCATGCAGCACTTAGTTTTTTATCAATCGTGACTTAATGCGAATTCTGAAAGGGCTAATCACAGTGGTTTTTTATTGAAAATCACAGCGATTTAGCCCTTTAGAAATCGTACAACATCGCCTGAGATTGGAAAAATCGCGGGCAAATCGATTCTTAATGAATCTGGTGATTTATTTATTTTTAATCGTGCCAATATTGCCGCAATGTAATGCAATTTAAAATCGCATAAAAAAATCACCTTTAAAGAATGAGGCCCCAAGTCAGAAGGAATAGAATCAGAATGCTTACCTGGGTCAATGACACTCCCAACCCTAGAAGCTGTTTGACGACAGGACGGATCTGTCCATTGTGATGTACCTGGTAATGAATCCAATGCTAATGAAGACACATCTTGACCTTTCTGACTCATAGTGGATTAAGTCCCTCGTAAAGGATCCAACACTGCCAAAGACAAAACTTGTCCACGCTGTACGAACCATAATAACAAGCTGGTACATGTACAGGGCTAACCCTACCCCTCTGTCTCCCCAAGTCCCCTCTGCCCAAAACAGGTGGTTGACCTTGTGAGGACGAAGTTATGGTATAAGGCATATAAGAGCTTAGTCCTGAAAAATTCTGAGAGCCAGAGGGGCCAGCTAACATAGGCAACATATGATACTGCATGGGTTGAGGAGGATAGTGCATACCTTGATTAGGCAGTGTAGACCCCATAACCCCAGTGTTAAAATAAGGCCATGGTCCTTCCTGAAAAATGGGAGGGGAAAAAGGCTACTGATCAGTAGAACCTATATGCACTGAAGAGGAAGAAGGCCGAACCTAATGGATTAAATTATAAGACGGAAACTGGACGTAATAGTGAAGGACAAGAGGATGGACCAGAAACCACAGAAGAGGCCCTAGAAATAGGCGTCTGATGCTGTAAATTAGGAGCAGGTCTATTCGGGATATAGTCCACACTGCCTGTAGAAGAACCACCCCCCTCCTGCTGCAAACATAAATCATCTGTGCCCCCGATCTCACAATCTGACATTATCAAGTCCTGGACCCCTTAAACTGACCCTTCATACACTCCAGCCCCCACCATAACATTGTCACCACCACTGCCACCAAGATTAGATCTGAGACCTGTCACCCTTCAACCACTTAATCCATCTTGACTCCTTGCCCCTCTGCTAGTGCTTGAACTACTGCCTGAAGTAGTCCTGGCTAAAAGACCATTTTCTTGAGGACCAAACCTACCATCCTCCCTTGAGGCCCCACCATCTTCTGGTGCCCTTCTCTTACCTCTGCCAGCATTTGCAGAGTGCTGATGCGAATGATTATTGGCTGCTTAATCTCTCCTCGCTACATATTTCTGCATATAAAAAGTTACTACTTCGCCATTTCAAAGCTAAAGCGGTAATACCGACCATTGGAAGCCCCCCATCCCCCCAACGGCTAGAGAGTAGTTTAACAGGATCGACTTTTACATGGATATGGAGGACCTCACTCTCTCCACCCTTGATAAATGCTCTATTTTTACAGCTACTTGATATCCATGCCTATGTTTTAAGGAAACTGCCCTTTTCAGACAATTGGCGAGTGGATCCCCTTCGGCGAGACACACCTGCCTCAAAATTCTAGGTCACTTGCATGCTTTCATCACCTTCACCCCTGCTCCTCCCTGTTTCTCCCCACCCCCCCCCCCCCCCCACCCCCC
>WWET01002999.1:25884-38807 GCA_011038615.1 Limnodynastes dumerilii
CCTCATAGCTCTAATTTAGCTATCCTTATATTGCTTAGACTATTTACTGTTTTGTTACTTAGAATGTTTATTGGTCTACCATCAGTAAAACTGCATTCTAAACTATTATGTTCAACCTTTGGATGTTGATTGCTTCTGCCTGAAATGCTGATAAACAATATTTACACTACAAACTCTCCAAAGAAAGAGAGACCAGGTAAACCACTGTTGCAGTGACCACCATATTAATTGCCATGAACATTGATGCTAAACAAATCAACCAAGCCATAGTACAGGAAATATAGTTAAAGCTAAAGGGGATAGCCCTTGATGAAGCCAAAATTGGCAAAATACGCATTGGGGTTAGAGGGTGCCGGAGATGCACCTCGCAATACTTGAGTTTTTATTCTTCACTCTATGCTTCCAATATGTGTATTGTTCCATTCAGGCCATATTGAAGATCATGCTGGCTCAAATATATCCTGCACTGGGTTACTTTAGATTTCCTGTAGACCATTGTAGAGACAGGTACAGTCCTCTCATAGGGGTGAAGCACCGCCATGAGGTGGCAGGCACTTGGTTGAGGAAACAATTTTATTGTAAGAATAATGAGGTATTGTGGTGCAGGCTATTTATGCCATAACATGCCTTCAAGATCTTTATATAGCTCATAACCATGTGCCTTTTGAGTATGCCTTAATTTCACATTGGGTCGCAAGGGCGTACCTATAGGGGCTGGCAATGAGTTCAGTTGCTATGGGACCCGGCAGCTTAGGGGGCCCGATAGCAACTGCTATCACTCACTGCACTCCAGTGGCGTAATTAGCATGGGCACAGGCGCCGATGGATGCCTAGCTGAAGGGGCTCCATCAGTGTCATCAGGGCACACCCCTCTCTAAAAAAAAAAAAGGGTGGCATGTGTGCGCAGGCCGACCAGAATGGGGACTTAGGTCCCCACCAGGTCAACAGCCGCTCCAGACTATGAGGTAGCGTTATTCATTGCAAAAGATTTGGTCCTGTATATCGAGTACTATTCATGCAAGCACTGGCTGCACAGCAGAACAAAGAGCAAAGTTATTTAAGGGGGCACAATGGAAGGCTGAAGATATTTTAGGGAGCACAATGGGAGGCTGAACATATTTTAGGGAGTATAATGGGAGACTGAACATATTTTAGGGGGCACAATGAAAGGCTGAACATATTTTAGGGGCACAATGGGAGGCTGAACATATTTTAGGGGGCACAATGGAAGGCTGAACATATTTTAGGAGGCTGTTACCTTTAATGGGGCACAAAATGAGGCTGATCCATTTACAAGGGCACAAAGGGAGGCTGGATATATATAAGGGGGCACAAAAAGCCTATTATATTTAAGGGGGCACAAAAAGAGATTAATACATATAAGGGGGCACAAAAAAAGGCTGATGCATATAAGGGGCACAAATGGAGATTGGGCCACTTTTTAAAAAAATTTTGGTTAGTTTTTTTTGTTTGGGGGACGGGGCACCAGAATTTCTTCTGCCCTGGGCTCTGGTAGGTCTAGAAATGGCACTGTGTGTGAGTGATGGTATGGTGGGCACTGTGTATGAGTATATGGGTAGTATGGGGCAGTACGGTGGGCACTGTGTGTGAGTGATAGTATGGGGCAGTGTGAGTGATGGTATGATGGACACTGTGCGTGAATGATGGTATGGTGGCCACTGTGTGCGGGAGTAATGGTATGGTTGATAGTATGGACAGTGTTGATAGTATGGGCATGACAAGTGGATAGTGAGATGTTATGGGCAGACTGATAGTATGGATTGTGCAATGGTATGAGCAGTGTGATTGTTAGTATGAAAGCGTGATAGTGATAATTATAAATAGGATGGGCAGTCTTAGGGTTAGGCTTTGGGGAAGGAAGTCTTAGGGTTAATACTTGCTCAGAAATCAAATAAATGTGATTACTATATACTGTATACATCAACCTCATTTAATCTGCTGTCAGTCACATATCCCTTTTTTGTCAGGTTTCATCTTATTTGATCCAAGAACTTGTTGTATTAATTTTTGTAGCTTCTTTTTGTTTTGTGTTTGAAATGTTCTGTAATAGAGAAGAATGATAACTATGGACCGGATTCACATCCCAGATTTTTTTTTTTACTTACGTGCCCAGTTTTTCGTTTAGATGTACTACGCATGCGTAGTAACTATTTTACACAATCTACGTAGCGTTTTGTTACATAGATTGCGTACAGGCAGTCTTTAAAGTTTGTAGTGACACTGTAAATGAAGTTGAATACAGTGTAAATATAGGGGAGGGGTTTATTATGTAGTGACTAGAATGTGAATACAGTGTGAATGGAGGGGAGGAAGTTCATTGTGTAGTGACTAGAGAGAGAATGGGGTGTGAATGGAGGGGAGGGGTATATTGTGTAGTGACTAGAGTGTGAATACAGTGTGAATGGAGGGGAGGGTGTATTGTGTAGTGACTAAAGTGTGAATAATGGGGTGGAAATAAAATGTGGATTGGGGCAGTTTATTAGAGGATGAATCGCAAATCAACAGGGTGAGAGTCACATTTACATAGGGACATTTATACACTTTAGATTGCTCTGGGACTGAAATATTGCTATTATGTACCATTATTGCTTTCCATTATAATAATAATTAATATATATATATACGCACACACGCACACGTTTGAACATTTGGAGCAACGGAAGACGAAGGTTCTGTGGATCACTGCTTGATGAGCACACATTACAAGAAAAAGAGAGAGTGAGTAGGAAATTATGACTCTTTCATTTTATGAAAAATTTGATATGTTGCACAAAGGTTGCCTTTTCTTTTTTCTGGGAACTTACGTCTTGAGTGAGGGAGAAGATTGCACGAGTATAACGTGCTGCTTTACTACAATCTTTGGGAAATCGAAGGTACCGTTTATAGGAACATCAGGCGCGGATCCTATCACAACATTATTCATTGTGACTGTATGTGATTTTCCCTTCTCTGTTTACAGAGGGGGTTCAAGACTAGTAGGGGGTGGTATTGGGTGTACACCCCCAGTGGTGGAGATCTGTGACAAGTAAGGAGAATGCGCAGGGTCCCTGATTGGAAGCGGATCAATGCATAAAAGTCAAGGTAGGGTTCTGGGCATGTGCATAAGTAAGTCTCCAGAACTACTACCGATAGAGGGGAGTGACAGGGGCGTGCACTCTCCTCTACCTTGACTAATTTTAGACGTAAAGTGTGTGGGGGTCTGGATTTGGCCCACAGAGGAAGGATTGGATCAATATAATACATGAACATTATTTTTTTTCTTTAATAATCTAAATACATATTGTGTATGAATAACAAAGTCAGTGTTTCTTTCTGTGTAGGACTCATCAGTCTCTAACAAGAAAACCTATTATAAAATTGAGGTCATCTATGTAATTTTGATAGCAGCAATTAAAATATTCTGGGACAAATGTGTATTATGATCTAAATGAATGAAGAATATTATATTCCTAAGAATAGAACAGGAGAGAAGCATAATTATGAAAGCTCAAACTTTTTCAAATAAAGAATACTAACCAGATGTGTAGCTTAGACATCTATGGTCATGGGCAACTATATAAAACACATTTTGGGTATATTATGGGTCTTGGAATAAAATATACTGTATATATTGTGCCAGACCTCTAATAAACGCCACATATATTGGTTCATTCCCAAACCCATGATATACTCCACTTGTACATAATAAAGTGTGGCATTCCAGATCCCTAATATTATCCCACATATAATACCAGTATATTAGGGATCTGGAGATGGCACTAGATTGTGCTCTGCAGCTCCCCTTTGGTCTGCCAGCACATGCTCCACCTGCTCCACCCTCACTACTCCCCGGATAACAACATGCCCACTTAATTTTCAATAGCTACCATCAACAGCTGTGTGTGAAATAATCGGCATTGTGGAAATTTCCCCACTTTCTCTCTTCCTTTTTCACTAGCTTGGTCAATTATCTCTAAGGCAATAATGATGTCAGTTCTGTTTCATTCATCGACATTAACCTGGGTTATATAACAACCATCAATGATGGTTTTCAGGTGAAACTTGAAAAATGTGAATATCGTGCAAAAGTTGGTTTTCAGGTGAAACTTGAAAAATGTGAATATGTGAAAATGTGAAAATGTGAATATCGTGCAAAAGTTCATTTATTTCAGTAATTCAACTTAAAAGGTGAAACTAATATATTATATATACTCATTACATGCAAAGTGAGATATTTCTTTAATATTGTAGGCTCAAAGTGTCACACTCTAATCAGCAAATTAATTCCAAACATCTGCAAAGAGTTCCTGAGCCTATAAAGGTTCTCTCAGTCTGGATCAGTAAAATTCACAATCATTGGGAAGACTGCTGACCTGACTGTTGTGCAGAAAAGCATCATTGACACCCTCCACAAAGAGGGAAAGTCTTAAAATGAAATTGCAAAAGAAGTTGGGTGTTCTCAAAGTGCTGTATCAAAGATATTAATAGAAAGCTAAGTAGAAGGGCAAATAGTAGAAGAAAAAGGTGTACAAGCAGCAGGGATGACCGCAGTCTAGAGAGGATTGTCAGGAAAAGGCCATTCAAAAATGTAGGGGAGCTGCACAAGCAGTGGACTGAAGCTGGAGTTAGTGCATCAAGAGCCACCACACACAGATGGATCCTGGACATGTGCTTCAAATGTCGTATTCCTCTTGTCAAGCCTCTCCTGAACAACAAACAACATCAGAAGCCTCTTACATGGACTGAAGAAAGAAAGAACTGGCCTGTTGCTCAGTGGTCCAAAGTCCTCTTTCCTGAAAAGAGCAAATTTTGCATCTCATTTGGAAACCAAGGTCCCAGAGTCTGGAGGAAGAATGGAGAAGTACACAATCCAAGATGCTTGAAGTCCAGTGTGAAGTTTCCACAGTCTGTGTTGATATGGGGAGCCATGTCATCTGCTGGTGTTGGTCCACTGTGCTTTATTAAGTCCAGAGTCAACGCAGCCATCTACCAGGACATTTTAGAGTACTTCATGCTTCCTTCAGCAGACAAGCTTTGTGGAAATGGTGACTTCATTTTCCAGCAGGACTTGGCACCTGCACACACTGCCAAAGGAACCAAAACCTGGTTCAATGACTGTGGGATTACTGTGCTGGATTGGCCAGCAAACTCGTCGGACCTGAACCCCATAGGGAATCTATGGGGCATTGCCAAGAGAAAGATGAGAGACATGAGACTGAACAATGCAGAAGAGCTGAAGGCCGCTATTGAAGCAACCTGGTCTTCAATAACACCTCAGCACTGCCACAGGCTGATAGCATCCATGCCACGCTGAGGCAGTAATTCATGCAAAAGGGGCCCAAACCAAGTACTGAGTACATATGCATGATTATACTTTATAGACGGCTCACATTTCTGTATTTAAAAGCCTTCTTTTTATTGATTTTATGTAATATTCAAATTCTGTGAGATTTTGGTTTTGTGGTTTTTGTAAGCTGTAAACCATAATCAACAAAATGAAAACAAATAAAGGCTTGAAATATCTCACTTTGCATGTAATGAGTTTATATAATATAGTAGATTCACCTTTTAAGTTTAATTACTGAAATAAATGAACTTTTGCACAATATTAAAATTTTTCGCGTTTCATCTGTATGTGTATATAATATATATATGNTTTTTCTTATTATATCAACATTCAAATTAAGCATTGGTGGCAATTATATGTATTTAGGCGTGCTGCTTTTAACATATTTTAGAAAGTACCATCACAATATTTTATACTTTTCTTTGTATTTTTAAGATTACTTTTCTCTTGTATGATGGAGAGCTCCTTGATATCTCACCAACTTTGTGACAAATGAGACCCTCTTTCTAGAATGTCATTGCCTGAAATTAAGACTTCTTCCCATAAGGTTAAAGCTATGTTCCTATGACTGCATGGGAACCTTTAGAACACTGCTAGAGTCCCTGCTACGATGTATCACATAGGGACAGCCAAAAGTTGCTTTTCGGCTGTCCCTGTTTCAAATGAGAGCCATCGCAGAATTTTTATTTTTTATGAATGGGTGAGAATGCGATTCGCATACTTACCCATTTATTTTTGGAAGAGCCTCTGCCAGACCACAGGAGTGGTGAGTAACCCTCTCCGGTGACTTAGGGTTAGGCTGGAGAGGGGGGGGATTTGGGGTTAGGCTGTGGTGGGAATGGCGGGAGACATAGGGTTAGACTGCGGGTGGGGGGATTTAGGGTTAGGCTGCGGGAGTGTGTTTGCTTACCTTTCAGAGCACTGTGTTCGGTGCCCTGGGGATCGATTGCTGTGTGTGGGGGGGGGGTGAGTTAGAGTTAGAGAGTGAGGTTGCTTACCTTTCAAAGCATCATGTTCAGTGCTCTGGGGATCGATTGCTATGCCTCATTGAGTCATAAGCAATCAATATCCCAGCCAGTTCCGAACTGGTTAGGAGCAAACAGTCCTATCGAAATTGGACTGCTCACAATGGGAACCCACATTCCTTTAGACTAACCTTTTAGCTGTGGTTCTAGGCTCTTCTTTGCTGTAAATGGGAGAAAATAACCTACATTTAGTAATCATGTATGAATGGTAACAGTGAAAAGCCATTACCTTCGTACCTTCTAAACTCAGACATTGGTTGAGAGGCTAAGCCAGGCAACTATTTTTTTATGTTGATGGATTTTATAACCTAATCCAGATTGAAGAGGGACTTCGGTGTTGATTGCCCTTCAACAAAACATAATGGACATCCAGGCATATACCTTTTTTCAATGTGGCTGTATCATGTATTGTCCGTTTGTGCATGTGTCCGTGCTACCAGACTGGTATGCAATCTGCTCCAACAAAACTTCTAACAAATGAAAATTCTAGTTGCTTCTGACAGGAAGGCCAGGTTACGCTCACAGGTGGGTGGGATTTAGGATTTCAATGTGCAGTATAGGCGTGCTAACGTACCGTGTACCATTCCAAACTTGCAAATTGCTACCACTTTACTTTTCATGAGAAGTAGCATTGTGAGAGAATATTCCATAGGCTACCAGAAAACTTTCTCTGTACATAAAATTTAACATTATCCTTATGCAGTGAGGTGTTATCATTTCAGTGCAGGCCATGAAAATATGGCCAGCTCTGTTCAACTGACCATTAATAGATTTCAGGAAACTGATGAGTACCTTTCCTGGTAGTCAGTGGGAGATCAAAGTCGACAGTATATTGGCCTGGTGCTGAAAATTCACTTTTCATACCCACAGTGTAAACCAAGTAAATTACCCTAAAAAAAAATTCCCCTCACAGATTTTTATAACTGCAGTACAATCTCAGAATGTTATAGACATTTCCCATCAAGTGTTTTCATACCCACAATGTAAACCTAGTAACATATTACTAAAATGATAATGTGGGTATGGAAAACAATGAATGGTTGAGAGAGGTTAGTATTTTAACCATTCACTTTTACTCCATTCTGTGATTTCTAGAAGGGTACTATTCTGGGGTGTCAATAGTGGCAGCAGTCCAGGATGCAAAGCTTAATAGGGGTGCTAGTCAGTTTTTATATAAGAATAAATTGGTTTTGAATTCAGGGTAAGGGGATGACAATTTTCCTTTCTGCCCACTGATGCTGGAATGTCTAGCTACGGTTCTGGTTGCCATGAACTCGTTTCTGTCTTTCTACTTTCCGCTCTGTATCATCACTTTGTGCTGGTGTTCTGCTCTGCCAAGTTCACCAAGTTCCTATCAGAAAGACAAGGCTCAAACCGTTAACCCTGTATGCATTTTAATACTACACCTACGCTTTCATACCAGTTTAAACCCAGTGTATGGTATACTGGGATGACACTGTGGGTATGGAAAACTGTGAGGGGGTAAGGATGTATATATTGTACCTAGCCAGCATTATTATGATATGAAATGATCTGTCTAAGGTGTTGTCATGAACTTGGTCTCATACTTTATAAGATTGACTTCTGCAACTGCTGATGGCACCCTCCTGCATGGATCTCTGGGGTGTGATTCAGGGGGGGCAGTGGTAGTCAGATCTCTTGTCCAGGTATGTGGAGTAGTGGTGGGTCATGTCTTCAGGGCGTAAAAAAATAAAGAAAATAAATTCATGTATGTATGTACGTGAAGCTAGTGAAGGTTTCCATACATTGCTATACTGGAGACCACCCCGGTTTAAACTATGAATTAATAAATAAATAAATAAAAGGTTCCGGTAGGAAATATCACTTACAAATTGGTTAACTATAAAACAACAAATCGCTTTATTAAACAACATATAAAATAATACATCACATAAAATTAAATTTGGGTATTTTCATATACACTATAGTATGAATAACCGCAATCACTCGGTATAATATGTATTAGCACAATGCTGAGTAAAAATAATCAAGTCTTTTTAAACATGATCATAGTTTTATAGTAAATTTGCTGAATCAGAAGTGATGCAATCATCCATGCACATAAAGATATTAATGATTTAGGATTACTCACTGATCTTAAATGGAGAGGAGGGCTTTCAATTAACCACGATCAAAATATTTCCAAATATACAAGTAGTAATCCTGAGCAATCTAACAGAAAATGAGATGGGAATTATTTGAAAAACATACAGAGTTTTAAAAAGAATACAATTTTTTTTTTAAACTAGATCATAAAAAAACAAACATACGAGTTTCAGATTTTACAGAATAAAGATTAACCTTAATCATTGTCTATTACAAAGATGATAATTTCTCATATTTATCCAAATAATCAGTAATACCAAATAAACAGAATACCTTCGGCACTCTTAAATCTCTTCAGCACGTAGGGTTGCAGGGGGGAGTACAAGCTTGGCATCCTAAGTTTGAATCCGGTCCACTATATGTAGTGCATCTCTGTAGGTGTCCCCTACCTTTATAATGTTACATGTTGAGTTTTGGTTGGATGTTGGAGAAAATTGCAGTATGCCAGAATACTGGCTTATTATATAGCATACCTAAAATGTTTAATAGCCATGTTGGCCAACAAATGGCAATTTGCAGCTTGTCTTCAGATAGGAACAATATTAAACTGAATGGGCCAGATCCAGAGCTACATCCGCTAGCGTATTTACGCTAGCCGGAGACGTAAAAACGCTATTTTGTAGGTACTGAGCATGCACGCAGCAGATGTTACGGCACGTAGCTCTGAACATACGTACCATCCTAGTATCAAGAGCGTAACTACAAACGAAGGGGCGTGCCGTACAACACCCGTTATTATGAATTGGAAGCGGGGGGAGGCATTTAAATCAAATAGTATGGGCTCATAAGTACGTGCAACCATTACGGCCGACAGGCGTTACACTTTAAAAAGTTAAGGTAGGGTAGTGTACATTATGTTACATTATGGGCCACTGCTGTGGGCTTGCCCCCAGGCTAAAATTTGCCAGCCAGCCCCTGCCCGCAACATGCTAACATATATACAACGTATGATATATTACAGTTCAAGAAAGTTTTTGTATTATAACATTTGGTATTTGAAGAATCAGGTTTATTTTTTAAGTGATTCTTCAAATACCAAATGTTATAATATAAAAACTTAGGGCCGTATTCAGACCACCGGACGTATTGCATATATGTCCAGTGTTTAGGGAAATTGTATACTGCACATGCGTAGTAATCTACGTAATCTACGTAACGTTTCGGTACGTAGATTGCATATATGTGGTCTTTGGAGTGTTTGCTCCAGCTCCATTGTTCCCTGCCTTCTCCCGTGCGCTTCTTTGTGTTCCCTTTTTGGGGAGTCCTTTGTTGTTGCAAGAGTGGGTGAGCAAAAGTTCCAGTTTGTTCTGTCTGTCCCTGGTCGGTCCCGTCTCTCCCCATTTAATCTCTTGTTCTGTTTTACGTTTGGTGTGGTCTGTTTTAGGTCAGTCCCTTCTGACCTTACTTGTTCCCTCTTTTCTGCTCCGGCTATCACTTACCTTTCTTCCTCAATCTTGGTTTCCTCCTTCATCTCCCGGGCGACCTGCTGGGTGTCCTGCAGCCCAGAATATAGGGGCTCTAGTGAAGACCAGGCCCTATTTAGACTCTGTGCCCTGGTTGAGTTGTCTGTTCCTCTTAACATTATAACTGGCCATACCATATACCGGCATAGATTCGGCCACTTCGAAGGCAATCAATGCCTTAATTGCCAAGGTTTCCAACCTAGGGCAGATGGTGCAAGCCCTTATCAACTTATCTTGATCAGTCTTTAGAGCAATACCCACGTTTCTACACCTCTGAATATCAAGATGATTGTTTGTAAAATATTTCCTGGGCGGAGTTTGCTTACAACACTTCCACTTTGGTGTCACCCTTCTATTGTGTGTATGAATTTCACCTCAGAGCTAATTCCCTAATGTCCTGTTCTACCACTCCCAGTTCAGATGTCAGAAATACCATCAAGAAGATGAAGAACATCTGGAAAGCAGTCAATTGATCCTTACAGTCCTAATCTTTTAGAACCATAAACAGAGTAGCTCAACATCGTTCTAAGTGTAAATTCAGGGTGGGGTAGAAGGTTTGGCTCTCCACTAAAAACATAAGACTCAAACAACCTTCTAGGAAATTGGGACCCCGATTCATTGGACTATTATCCATCGTCAAAAAAATTAACCCAGTCGCTTTCAGATTAGTTTTACCCCGTAATCTCAGAATCCCACCCTCTTTTTCACACGTCTTTATTGAAACCTGTCAGAACTTCCAGAAAATTTCACAGACCTCAGACATCTAGGAAAAATTATTTTATTATCAACAATGAAGAAGAATTTGAAGTAGAAAGCATTCTCAATTACAAAAAGTCTGCAGTAAAATTAATTATCTTGTTCATTGGAAAGGATATGGTCCCGAAGAGAGTTCATAGGTACCTGCTAAAGATCTTCATGCGGAGAGATTAAAAAAACAGTTTTATCAAATATTCCCTGGCAAGCCAGGCCATAGAGGTATCCTAACCCCTCATCAAGGAGAGGGTTACTGTTACAACAACCGCCAGGAGGACAGCCTGTCACTTACCCAGCACTTCTCCCCACTCTTCTCCCACAAAGCACACGTGGGCGCTGCCCCTGCCGCTCTGTCGGGCGTGCGTCCCACATGTCAGTGCCGGATAGGTTGTTGCCCCTGTCTCCTTAGTGATGCCTCTCCTACTCTGGAAGCTGATCAGCTGCTGACCAATCAGAGGTCATCAGCCTCTATTTCAAGCTGGCTCTGTCCCTTGTGCTCTGTGCCAGTGATTTTGAGTGCCCTGTTCTTGCCTGCCTAGTTCCTTACTTGTTATTCCTCAGTGTTCCAGCCTCTTCTTCTCTCCTCCTTAGTGTTTGCTCCAGCCTCATCGTTCCCTGCCTTCTCCCGTGCACTTGTTTGTGTTCCCTTTTTTGGGAGTCCTTTGTTGTGAGAGAGGGTGAGCATGAGTCCCAGTTTGTTCTGTCTGTCCCTGGTCGTTCCAGTCTCTCCCCATTTAGTCTCTTGTTCCATTTTACGTTTGGTGTGGTCTGTCTTAGGTCTGTCCCTTCTGACCTTATTTGTTACCGCTTTTCTGCTCTGGCTATCACTTAAATTTTTTCCTTCATTTTGGTTTCCTCCTTCATCTCCCAGGCGATGCCTACGGGGTCCGCAACCAGCTAGGTGTCCTGCAGCCCAGATTATCCCACACCATTAGGGGCTAGGCCATTAGGCCCTAGTTAGACTGCAGCCTGGTTGAGTTGTCCGTTCCTTGTAACATTTGTAACATTTGTAACATTGTATAAAAGTAAGAATTTAGATGTTTAATAGTAGGCATCCAGCATCCAGGCATAATTAACTAATAAACTCTCCATAAATACTGCACATGGGTTCCTTTAACCCCCCCACATGACGAAGTCCCACAGGGATGAAACGCATTGATCCACAACGATTGGCCCATGGCACGCTACTCCAGACCCAGCCCGAGATGCTAGACCAGATCCCGATGCTGGAAACTGATGTAGAGATTGCCACTGTGTCTTTTTTGATGTGTTTGGTATGGCATGCTAAATGAAAAAAGAAATTGTGTTTATATTTTAAATAAACTCTTTTACCGCACTATGGAGCGGTGTTACTTGTTTTAGTATATATATATATACTGGTACCCCTGAAGTGAAGTGTTACTGAGGTAGCATTGTAGTAACATTTTAATAAGAAAAAAAAACAGTTAGGTAATTCTGTTGCTAATCTTGATAGTGAGGAAATTAGAGAGGTATTTTATTATTTTACAAATGAAAACATGTTATAATGTTACATTATAAAAAAAAAATTGCTTTTTATTGACTGGAATTGATTTTTATTCATACTGTACTGTAATTCAGCTAAGTTTTCTGCTTAGTTATGATGTAAATAATAATAAAAAGTAAAGCTGATTTTTCTTAAAAACTTTTGGTTGTCTTTTCCCTGAGTCATTTCTCATTCTGTATTAACATTCCGCAATACCTCATCTAAGCCTTTAACAATTGGGGTGGTACACACACACACACACACACACACACACACACACATATATTCAAAATCCACATAGGGCAGGATCCGCACTCACATCAATCAATAAATTGAAGAAGCACATGGCCAAAAGCAACATATAAATCATCAAGTTTATAGAATCATAAACCTGAGGCCAGCACTGACAATGGTCATAGAATTTCAAAAACTGAATTTAATATAAATGTCATATAAACACCAGCAGAATTGTAGCGCCACTGTTACATAACACCAGAAAATGAAGAGTGCTGGGAAGAGGACCCGAAAATAGGAATCAGGTGAAGTGCTTGCCTGGAGCGACAGTTCCACGTGATAAAAAGGGCGTTTTAAATATTGTAAAGGCAGTGAGCAAGGAAAGGGAGGATGATGTCATTATCCATCTTGGGACAAATGACTTAGCCAATGCTGGAGTTGTGGCTGTCAGAGATGAATTTAGAAAGTTG
>WWET01002999.1:44119-63440 GCA_011038615.1 Limnodynastes dumerilii
ATGTGTTTACCATCTCACATTGCTCCGTCCTGTCGGGTGAGTGTTTGATCTGCCACGTGTTGTGTGCGTTACTTGCTTTTGCCATCTAGCAGTGTGTGGAGCTTGTTGTTAGTTCCCCTTGTGTTTTACATCTCCTCGTAGCAATTGCCATCTTACTCGAGTGTGTAGCCGCCAGTCTGTTGTACCACTGTGTAGTTGTTTCTCCAGTGTGTGTATTCCACTGAATGTGTGTCATCTTGTGTGTATCGAGTCGTTGCTCCGCTGTATATCCCAGCTTACAGTGTTAGTGTTAGTAGACTGTGTCATCTGTCTATACCTTCTGTGTGCTGTTATCCATCCTGTCAGCACAGTCCCTTATTCCATCCTGGGACTTGTAGTACACCAAGATCTGCCTGTGTAGCAGTATCCTCGTTTGGTATACCTTCTCTGGAGAGCAGCCTGTAACACCTCCAGTGCTAGTTCCATCCTCCTCCTTTATTCCCTGTGTTTTGGGGATTTATTCTGGTATACTTGTTTATTGCTCATTACCTTGTGTGTACATTCATTCTTGCCATACTGTGTATGAGGGTCCCAGTATTTGCATTAAAAACCACATTACTGTTCCTGAGCATTTCAGTGTGTGTTTATTACATGTCATCTTGTATGCAAGGGTTCCTGTGAGCACTTGGGTTCCTGGTAGCACAAACCACACTGCAGTAACCCTCTGGGCCTATCACCGGGGGAACGACCTGTCAGACCAGCAGCCCAGACTATCCTCACCACTAAAGGCTCTAGTGAACACCTGGTGCTGACATAGATTCCGGGCCCCCGGTGAGAATCCCTTTGGCCGGCTGTAACAAAGATATTCGATAGTAGCTCCCCCATATTTATAGGTGAATTTTAAACCATAGCTATTCACATTTAGCCCCTCAGCAAACACGCTAAACTCAGCTTCAGATCCCTCCCATACTATCAAAATATCGTCGATAAAGCGTTTGTAAAACTTTATCGACGATTTCTGAGGGTGTTCTTGGATACATTTCCGCTCCCAGCTTCCCATATAAAGGTTCGTGAAGCTGGGAGCAAAAATCGTACCCATTGCAGTACCAGCTATCTGCAAAAAGTTTGCATCTAAAAACACAAAATAAATTTTCTGCAACACAAATTATGCACATTGTACAACAAAATCAATAAGTTCTTTTGAGAGAGTTACATCTGCTTCAAGTACTTGTTTTAATACCTCTAGAGCTTGAAGATGAGGAATAGAGGTATACAAGGCTTGCACATCAATTGTGCACCATCCATGCCACTTCTTCCATTTTAGAGTTGACACCATTTGTAAGATATGAGTGGAGTCTTTAACATAAGACTTCAGACTAGCAACATATTTCTTTATGTAGATATCTACAAACTCAGATATTTTGGAGGTGACAGACTCAATCACCGAGACTATAGGTCTCCCTGGGGGATTGAGCCTGTCTTTACGTAATTTTGGAAGAAAATAAAATGTTGTTATTCTGGGGTTGGAATTAAACAAGTAATCATATTCTGATTTTTTGATACAGCCATTAGACAGACCTATCTTTAAAATCTCTTTTAATTCTAAAACATATTGATTAGTAGGATCTAATTCCAGTTCTTGGTACGATTCTTTATCGCCCAATAATCTCATCGCCTCTTTAATATAGTTATCACGATCCATAATAGCAATGCCTCCCCCTTTATCAGCTTTTTTTATTACTATATCAATATTAGACATTTGTTTATTCAATGCCCTTTTCTCCCATTTATTCAGATTACTATTCATCTTTGGCCAGGTATAGTCTAACTTTTCAAAATCTTTTCTTACTAAGTCCGTAAATAATTCAATATATGGACCTTTGGATTCCAAAGGGTAAAACTTTGATTTTGGTTTTAACCCTAAGCCAAATTCAGTTACATTATCTTGGGATGCAGATTCATTGTTTTTACAATTTTTTTTGGTCTATTTTCAGAAAATGAGGCTTCAGAGTCAGATTCTGCATATATTTTAATAGATCTATTTGTAACTCAAAATGGTTGGGGGGGGCAAGTAGGAGCAAAAGACAATCCTCTTTGAATTAGCCTCAGATCTGTTTGATCTAATCCAAATTTAGAGAGGTTAAAGACACCCTCACTTAAATGGGTTTCTTTCTTTGAGGTTTTGGAGCCTCGCTTCCCCCGTCTAATTGTCTTTTTTTTTGTTGAACAGACTCGCCTGTTTCAACTCCACTTTTTGGATTGTTTTTTGCACATTTTTCGAAAAGGGCGGTTTGTCTTCTATTGGACCCAACTCTAAAAAAGAAGAAGATGAAGAATTCGAAAGACCTGAAATCAGGGAGTCTGGTACCAAATTCACATCAGGATTAGGGGAATGTAATCCACTAAATCTGTTAGATAAAGGTATTTCAGGGGTTAAATGTAAATCTGTTGGTCTAGTGGAATTTTTTTTATACCTCTTTGGGGCACTATTTTCCATTCATTCTTATTTTATTATTAATAGAATTGTTATTTTTATTTTTATCTAATCGTACATTTCTCTCAATACGACCTCTGTTATTTGTACCCTGCTGATATTTTTGAGAATCAGTCTTAATCATCCATGTTCTTAGTTTATCCTCTTTATATTCGTTTAAATCCCTTTGGAATTTTCCCCTTTTAGTTTTAGTTACTGCATCCTCTATTTTAACTAGTTTACTTTCCATCAATGACTTTGCTTCTAAAAATTCCTCATTCTTTTCATATTCATCAAATTTACCCTCCAATGATTTACATTCAGTTTCTGCATTAGTTAGATCTTTTTTCTTTTCCCTAATCAACAAACTAATAAGATCTTTTGAACAATTATCTAAAATGTGATGCCATTCCTTTATAAACCCTTCATTAATTGTTTCATACGCGGGCTTTAAGCAACCTTAAGCCTCGGGGAATTATGTTACTACTCAGATAATTCTCTAGGAGTTTTACATCCCAGAAGGTTTTTGTTTCCTTAATAAGGACTTTTTCTAGTAGTAGTAAATTACCTTTCCACTCATCGTTATTTTCTAAAACTATTACTGGCTCCTCAGATACATTAAAAAACGTTCCTAATTCTTCGGACCTGCGATCAGCTAAATCTATAGCTCTAAAACGCATAATAAACTCTTGGGTTTAACAATCCTATTAGTAATTTCAGTAAGGTGCAACAATCTACAAGTGGAAACACAAAATGCAAATGGAACAGAACAGATGCGGTCAATCACATGAATATGCCAATAGGTTGATGAGATATAAAACTCTTTTAGTCACCCAGTCCAGAACAACACTTATTCAGGAAAGTCCAAACACAGTCCTTTAAGACTTAGTCCAAATGGGTACACCAGATACACTTGATATCGCTGCTCCTCTACAAATGAAATCCTTCCAGACAGGGACTTCTCCAGGATTAAGATATACTAGAACAAAAAGAGGGCGCTTCATGGTGTATTATCGTAAATTTTATTTTCACATTAAAAACAACATATGTACTGAGGCGTACCAGATAAAAGAACAATAAGGCTTTTTCAATATTACCGCTCCAGTGGGTGAGTAGACAGAGCAAGGCACACGGCTTCTCCAGCGTCCCAGAGGATCTTTGCAGCGTGCGTCTGAGATATATATATATATATATATATACACATGCATCGCCAGTAGAAACTATAGTTTCCATGACGATGCAGGACTCCTTCTCATCGCATCACCGTGGTTTTCTATAGAAAAGCACCGCAATTAGACCTTGAAAAAATCGCAGCAAGTCGCGGGAGTTAAAAAAAAAAAAAGAGCAAGTGCTGCATGGTTGAAAGCCTTAGCCATGCTGTGCTGATAGAACTACAAGGTTAAGCATTGCTTAGCCTTGTAGTAATATCAGCGTCAGCATGGTAACACTTCTAACCATGCCGCGCAGTGTGTAGTGTGTGTAAAAAAAAAAAAGACAGTGTGCACCAAACATACATTAACACATTACAGTAAGTGCGCATGTAAAAATTTAATTTTCCCTAACTAATTATGTTCTGTAATGTGTTAATGTATGTTTGGTGCACACTGTCTTTTTTACACACACTATGCACAGTGCGGCATGGTTAGAAGCTTTGTAGTTCTATCAGCACAGCATGGCTAAGGCTTTCAACCATGCAGCACTTGGGTTTTCACACACAAAAACACGTCAAGTATATTGACATGTGTTTTTGAGGGTCAGGGACATGCGATTATATGAAAATCGCACCTCTCAGGCTGAGATTTATTTTTTTGTGATTTGAGGTCGCACTAAAGGCGATTTCTTCAATCGCCTTTAGTGAATACCACAATTTTTTTTTTCTATCTTTAGAATGGCAAACATCTGAACGATTTCTGTCCAGCGATGTTTGCCGAGGCGATTTTTTAAAAGCAATAAATCACGCGATTTGACCTTTTGTGAATACCGCAATGTGAGTTTAGAGGGTCAAATCACGCGATTTAGGACAAATTGTCCTTTGTAAATGAGGCCCAGTGAGTATCCTACTGATATATATACGACCTCACAGAGACTATTTACAAAGGTTTCTCTAACAGACCTTATAGAGACTTTCTGCAAGGACCTTATACACGGACCTCACAGAGGAATTATCCATAGAGACCTATAGTGCAGTAACTCTGGACTAACCCATTAGCCTGCATTTGCACTTTTATACTATTTAATTGTGTTTTTCCCGTTAATAAAATATACTGCTTTTTACTTTTACTTTTCTTTCTGTTATTCTTTCCCAGTGGTGGTCAGTGCTAGGTATTCACCTTTCATTGTATATACAAGGCAGAGAACAAACTACTAATCACCATTTAATAAGGACCACTTAAGACAATAGAAACTTCATCCTAGTTACTGCCATACAATACACACTGCACCTTAATTATCACCATAGAATACACATTGCATCCTAGTTATCGCTATACAATACACATTGCATTTTAGAGACTGCCATATAACAATAGTTTTATTTTGTCATAAGCAGTGTGGTTTACATATAAATGTTGTTTGTTAAATAAAGGGGCAATGGACAATTTATATTAATATTTGTGTTGATAAACTCAGTAAATGATCACATATCATAGTTTCTGGAAATGCTAAAAAAAGTAAAAGTTTCAATGTGTTATATAGCATAGAAAAAAATATTTTTCTGGGCTAAATTAAATTAAAGGAACTGTTTAAAGGTGAAACTAAGAGGAGTGAACTAATAAAGCATAAAAATCTACACATATTAAATAGGCCTATGTCCAGCCTTTCTGCCCTCTCCTTCAGTGTGATTTTCTACAGCCATTCAATATCCTCCTCATATGTGTGTGTGTCTCTACAGCCACTGGCGGAACTACCATTGGTGCAACAGGTGCAGTGGCACCGAGGCCCATGCTGATACAAGGCCCCACAGACGCCATTACCACACTACCGAAGCTCCCCATTTAAAAAAAGTAAAAGTTTCAATGTGTTATATAGCATAGAAAAAAATATTTTTCTGGGCTAAATTAAATTAAAGTATCTATCTATCTATCTATCTATCTATCTATCTATCTATCTATCTATCTATCTTTATATTTGTTGTGCCCAAATGAGGGTTTAGACTTTATATGTATTTTGATTTTCTGGTTAAATATTTATTTTTATGGAATTTATATTTTTATGTAGAATAAATGATTTTGCCTGATAAACTGGAGGTCAGATTATCTATATTGTACCTGGCACAATATAAAAGAAATAAAAACAACTTCTGCCACAGTCCTACTAAGGGTGGAGCGGTTTGGGGGTGAAAGGTTTAAGGTGGGGGAAGGGACCCAGTGCCAATCCTTCACACGGGCCCATTCATTTCTGAAAACACCCCCGAGCAGTGTTACTACCAGGACTGAGGGGATATTACTATGGAGAGAGACAGGGTGTATGGTAACAGTGCTCAGTTCTCTGTATGATCAGCCATGGAGGGAGAAAGTGTACATGTTTATGTATATCCTCTAATAGAAAGGGAATATGGATAGCAAAGTGGTTGTAAATAGGGTAGAGGGAGGTTAGGAAGTAAGGTGGAGGGATTTGGTAAACTTGTCTGAATAGGTGAGTTTTAAGTGAGAGCTCGAAAGTTTGGAGAATAGAGGAGAGTCTTAATGGGGGGAGGAAAGTTGGGTTGGTGCAGTCTGAGATGGCTTGTAAACATATTAGCGATAGGGAATGCTTGAATAGTCAATTATAGGCCTGATCCAGATCGAGCACAAAGGTGAATGCAGTGTACGTGCCCTGGATGCGTTTGTAAAAGTGGGGTGGGCTGGGTGTGATCCAATGCACACACAAAGGTGCCTTTGGGTGGCAACCAATTACGACATGTAGCGGATGGGCACATAGCATCTACACACAATGCAGCTACGTGGTCAAATATAGAAACATAGAAAGTGACAGCAGATGAGAGCCACATGGCCCTTCCAGTCTGCCCATTTGTTTATTTAAAACTATACTGATCATAGACCCTATTTACTCTCAATTTAGTTTAAGATTTAGGATATCCCAATATTATATTTATCCCAAGCATGTTTAAACTGTTCTACTGTGTTAGCCTCAACCACCTCAGATGGGAGAATATTCCACTTATCTATCACCCTTTCAGTGAAGTAATTTTTCCGCACATTTCCTCTGAATCTACCACCCTCCAGTTTATATTCATGCACTCATGTTTTATTACACCTCTTCCTTTAAAAAATGCCACCCTCCTCTAGCCGTTCACAACCATTGATATATTTGAAAGCTGCTATAATATCCCCCCTCTCCCTTTTCTGCTCCAAGCTATACATGTTTACTTCCTTTAGCCTTTCTTGGTATGATTTGTGACATATGTCATGGACCATACATAACAACAGGGTGGTGAAAACTGTAAGAAAATAAAAGGTTTTGAATATTGCAAACACTTCCAATTGAAATTTTGGGGACACTAAAACAAATGAAAAAATAATATACATTTTTTTATATAATCTTTTTTAACACCGTATGTTTAGAAAAAATTACATCAACATAATGCTCCAGTTGCGTTTTCATAAATATATAAATGCATTTCCAGCTTGAAATTCTAACCCAGGAGTCAAAATGAGCTCTTTGAGTGCCCCAAAGACATGACCTGTAGCTGATGCAAATGTTTTTACATAAAGAGTCCTCCATTCCATCTGCATTCATTCCTGGATTGAGGGCACTTTCCTTTGCCACACCCTTACTGTACATTGACTACGCTCCTCCTCATAGTTGCCAAGTCCGCTTATAACAAGCGGAATTGGGCTTGTTTTTTCCCTGGGTCGCGGCTTTTTTTTGGGTTTATTATAAAAAGTTAATAATTTATAGCTAATGAACCAGCAGATGAGAACACCCTGATATAAGAGATATAGGGCCTGATCCACACCTATGCTTACCTATGTAAGCATAAGATCGGCTGAAAAGCAACATTTGCCTGGCGTCGCTACGGCAACGCCCGATCGTGGATTGGGCGTTCGTAGCAGCGCCGTAGGGGCACTGGAGGGGACGTCCCCCAGCGTCCCTATGTTCAGGTTAGTGTAGGTGGGCTGAGGGAGCTAGTTTAATGAGGGTGGGAGGGCGGGCTAGGCGGCCATACGCTCGAACTCCAACTCCAACAATTTCTTCAACATCCAGAACATCAGAACTGTCCAGACCATCAGTGGATTATCTGCAACCATCAGGGACATGCACTGAGATGTCCCAAGACCTGTGTCCCAACTACAACAGCAGACACTGACCAGATTATCTGCAGCAACAGCAACAATAGACGGTTCTGTCCTTATTAATGTAACATCCATGTAAATAAAGCGCCTACACAGTGTGTGATGAAAATATGGATTTGTGTATTCTTTTATGTAGATCTAATGTTACCAGGAATCAGGTCTGGCTCAGGTCCGTAGCCTCTTAGTGCAATTAGCTGATATATTTTATGACATTTCATAGAGTCCCATTCAGATGGCACATACTCTATTTCTGGAGTCCTCACTTCCCTAAACCATATAGGAGGATATAAAGGCCTCCTATAGCAGAGGAGAACAGTTCGGTCACAATAAAAAAAGGAATAAAAAGCTTTGTGCTCAAATTATCCCACCAAAATAGAACTTTCTAATTTCCCCCTACTCCCCATTTGTCTCTACATCATATTGATTCCTATAATGTGGGGATACAGAGCCAATTTGAGAAAAAATAAGGCAGAAGAATGAACTTTATATTGGGGAATATGGAGTTCTATTAGGGAGGATTATTTAAGCATGGTTGAAAAGAATTAATTCATTGTGAGGCACATTGGCTGCAATTATTCCTCTTTAATTGCTTAAATAAATCACTACGACGTGTCTCTATATGATCCATATTTAAACTATTTTCCTTATCCCTTGATGACAACATAGGACCCTGAGCAGTTTTCTCGAGGAGGAAGCCAGGACAGGAAAAAAGAAAGACACACTGGATGTAGGCCCCTTCTCTGATACATACACACAAAATGGAAGTTGCTCAGTCAATTTATAGGTAAATACAAACAGGTGCATGAAAGGCGGGGGTAATCTTGCAACAGAAACACAGGAAAGGAAATGCCCCAGCAACACTGCCATTAACCAGTGACAAACTATACCGCTCTATCTGTAAAATAAAATGTCCGTTACACATATTTGCAAAAATATATGATAGGCCACCAGCCACCGTCAAGGCCTTTCTGCACATGGTGGTCCTAACTCTAACAATGAGAATCCCAATGTTGGATCATATATATATGGTTTTAAATTGAGAGCCAACTTACCTCCCCTTAAAGCACCCCTTAAAGCCTCCAAAATAGCTGCTGTGGAACAACACCCCCTCTCAGCTGCTGCTCCCAGACAAGCTCCCAAACAATATACACACAAAATGGAAGTTGCTCAGTCAATTTATAGGTAAATGCAAACAGGTGCATGAAAGGCAGGGAAAATCTGCTAGCAACAGAAACAAAGGAAAGGAAATGCCCCAGCAGCATTGCCATTAACCAGTAACAGACTATACCGTTCTATCTGTAAAATAAAATGCAGAAATGTACGTTACACATATTTGCGCAAATATATGATAAGCCACCAGCCACCGTCAAGGCCTTTCTGCATATGATGGTCCTTCTCTGATGCAGTCTCTTTCTATTTCCTGTCTGTAGAAATCAGGGCTAGTGGTGTCTCTTTTTGGCTTTTCCCTCAATTTTAGACTTACACTGCAGCCAATGTAGCAATGTACAGACACTGTCCTTGGATTTGTCTCCCTGGTCCGCTTCCAGTAAGCAAAAGGGGATAGTTTGAATGATCGATCTGTGAAGTTTCAAGCATGGCAATGATTGTTACTTGCCACT
The DNA here is from genome assembly GCA_011038615.1 of Limnodynastes dumerilii. Taxonomy (NCBI): domain Eukaryota; kingdom Metazoa; phylum Chordata; class Amphibia; order Anura; family Limnodynastidae; genus Limnodynastes; species Limnodynastes dumerilii. The sequence goes on from WWET01002999.1 coordinate 53,485, forward strand.
CTTCCATATGGAAAGGTGGTGCAGGCTCTGGAGGCAACTTATGTCGGCACACCAGAAGTGACTATTTTTGTTCTTGCAGTCGCTAGAGGACCACATTGCATGGTGGCTCCCATTTTGGAGTAGCCCATTATAGTTTATGGAACCATTTACCTCTATGGGCACTACAGCATTAGAGTTTTTAGGCTCAGTTTCGAAAAGGCCGTTTGCTCCAAGCCAGTTCCGAACTGGCTGGGATATCAATTGCTTATATGAGGCATATCAATCGATCCGTGGTGCGCCGAACACGGTGCTCCGAAAGGTGAGTTTTCCCAACCCGTTCCCTATCCCAAACCCTAACTCCCCTCCCCACAGCCTAATACTAAGTCCCCCCTATAGTCTAACCCTCCCCTCCCCCCACAGCCTAACCCTAAGTCTCCCCCCACGCTGCCTAACCCTAAGTCCCTGGCGGTGGCGCTTACGAAAGTGAATGGGTTAGTATGAGACAGGCACACTTGTCTTGTTTGTCTTATTCCCCTGTGTAGTGGAAATGTGATGGTGTTGAGATCATTAATTGTTAGAAAGGCTTTTGGTTGATCATACATGTAGTGGAAAATATGCAAGAACTTTGGACTGAAATTTAATTAGCCGTGTAAGATGTGTACGGTCGAAAGCTTTGTCTGCATCCAGACTGACAATTATGTTGTGTTTCTCATTTGCCATATGAGTTTTGGATATGGCAGCTATTAGATGTCGTATGTTATGAGCCGAGTGTCTAGTTTTTGTAAGACCTGTTTGCTCATGATGTAGCAAAGTCGGCAAAATTTGTTGGAGCCTGTTGGCTATTGTTTTCATGAATAACTTTAAATCTTGATTTAAGAGGGACACCGGGTAATAAGATTGTACCAATTCCCTATCCTTATTAAGTTTCACAAGGACTATTATTCTAGCTAGATTGAATCCCTAAGGGGCTGGGTTACCTTCTAGGATAAAATAAAACAAGGTAAATAAGTGGGGCATTAAATGGTTTGTTAGTCATTTATAATATTCTGCGCTTAGGCCATCTGTCCTGGAGATTTCCCATTTTCAATGAGGCAACAGCATGTTTAATCTCCAGTTCCGAAAAGGGGCCAGTTAAACTCTCTCTTTCTGTAACTGTGAGTTTCAAAGGAGCTGCCTAATGGGGCTTCATATAATTTTTGATAATATTAAAGGAATTTCATGGCAATCTTGTTCGGATCTAAATGGTATGTTGAGAAGTTGATTTTAGTGAAGTAATCCTTCTTTGCATGGTCGAATTCCTGAATACATTTGCTAGTCATTTTCCTGACTTATTCCCCCAGCAAAAACACTTTCTTTACAAAGGGTATCATAAAGATTTTTAATTTCTTTATATCTGGCTCTGGTTTTAATTGTGTCAGAATGGATTAGATCAGAGTATGCCTTAGTTGAATCTGTATTGATTGATTGATTGAAGTCTTTGTATGATATTTTTCTTGTGTTGTGAAACATAAGATATTATGTGACCCCTCATTACCAGTTTAGAGGTGGTCCAAAATAAGTTTATATCTTCAATGTGTTCTACATTGTCATCACCATAATTAAGGAAATGATATTCCAGGTGTTGTTTAAACGTATCAGAATCTTTTAAGTAGGATGTGAATCTCCAATTATATGATCTTTTAATGGGGGTATTCAGGGTCAGTAATAGCCAGATTTTGTTTTCTATGTGGGCGGTTAAAATTCTATGTGTTAGTGTCGTAGATGTAAGCAAATAATCTATACGTGAAGAACAGTTATGTGTGTGTGTGAATAAAACGTGTAGGACATATCTACCGGATAATGCAAGATACCGGTTTAAAGGCCCCCTCCCAATGAAGTGATATACAACACACACATATATATACACACACACAAATATACACACATACACATATACACACACACACACACACATGCACACATATACACACATATATACATACACACACACACATATACATACAAACATATATACATATACACACACACACACACATATATGATGTCACAGGCAGTGGCTCACGCCGCTGTACTTACCTGATTAAAAGGCCGTTCTCCGCTGCCTTGTCCCGCCTTCCCCGCGGTCTTCAGCCTCCTCGGCGGGGTCCGACGTCCCTCGCTGCTCTCCGGCGTCCACATGGATGCATGAGTGCCGCCATCTTGCGCCGCGTCACGTGTTTGCCTCAGCCAATCAGGTCCCAGGCTGGGGAAACACGTGACACGGGGATCCAATCCGATGCTACAGCAGGATATTTAAACCCCTAGCTCCAGTCCAACGTTGCCAGATCTTTTCATCTTCTGAGGTGCCTGGTTGAGTGTCCTGCTCTGCTACTACTGCTGCTGCTGCGTTCCAGTCTAGTGCTGCAATCCAGTCCAGTGCTGCAATCCTGTGCAGTGCTGCAATCCAGTCCAGTGCTGCAATCCAGTCCAGCCTTCGCATCCCAACGCAGTTGGCATTCATATCGCTGCACCCTCCTTACCTGCTACACTCCACGTTAGTGGCATCTATTAGAGACTTTTCTACCGTGATGCTCGTATCTTTACTCCGCTACGTGTGTTAGAACTACATGCAGAGATCCTACTTGAAGCCAGCTAACTTCTTCTTTGACTCAGCTGACGCCCCTCCCCTCCGACCCGGGAGCAACCTAGAAGTTCCCAGATCCGTGATAGTAAGATCTGGCCTAATGGACCGGGCCGGACTGAATCCGCAGGGGAATCCTCCCGAGTTCAACCTCTCTGAAAGAGTCCAGATCCAGGAGGCCACGATGTCTCAAGTAGTATCATGTCTGCAACAGATGACCAACCAATTGGGAACGTTCCAACAGGTCATGATGACTCAACACCAAGCTGCGGTACCAGCATCAAGTTCCGCCTCTAGTGGGACTAGCATACCTCTATCAACACCAGCCAAGTTTTCTGGAGATCCTGCACTTTGCCGGGGCTTTCTGAATCAGTGCAAGCTCCTTTTTGAACTGCAACCCGACAGTTTTCCTTCAGAACAGGCTAAGATAGTTTACATAATATCTCTGCTGTCTGGGAAGGCCCTTGCATGGGTTTCACCTTTGCTGGAGAAATCAAGTCCGATCCTGTCGTCATTGGATGAATTCTTGAAAACCTTCCAGACAATCTTTGATGAACCCGGACGTACAGCTTCTGCCGCATCAGACATCCTCCACCTCCGTCAGAGGGATCTATCCGTTGGTGATTATACTATCCAGTTCCGCACCTTGTCATCCGAACTGTCTTGGAACGAGGAGGCATTAATGTCTGTATACAATGAAGGTTTATCCGAACGGATAAAGGATGGACTACTCTCATCTGTCACGCCCACAACTCTGGATTCCTTAATATCTACTTGCGTCCGGATAGATATCCGTCAACAAGAGCGCCGCTCTGAGTGGAGAAGACTGCCTTATTCCAAGTCAGTTGTGTCTACCCGTCCCAAGTCTCCGGTACTGTCAGTAGAAGAACTCATGCAGCTGCAAATTACGCCTCAAGAGAGACAGCGGAGAATCAAAGACAATCTTTGCTTTTACTGTGGAGAACCTGGTCATACCCAGTTGCAATGTACTAAGCGTCCGGGAAACGCCCGCTCCTGATTGATGTCGAGGAGGTCAACCCAGGAGTTCCAGTTCACTCCTCTAATCACCGTGACTGTCTTATCCCATTGACTCTAACCTTGGGTACCCAGCGGTCTGAACTCCTTTCCCTGTTAGACTCCGGTGCTGCCGAGAATTTCATTACCGCCAAGGTAATTAAGGAATTGCACATCCCAGTGCTACCTCTCCCTACCCCTACCTACCTCACCGCAGTCGACGGGAGTCGGATACCCGGGGGAACCATCTCTCATCGAACAGTACCATTGTCTCTTAGCATCGGGGCTCTTCATTCTAAGACCATTCAACTCTTGGTACTAGCCGAAGCCACCTCTCCAATTATCTTCGGACTACCTTGGTTACAAATCCACAACCCCCATATCGGCTGGGTTTCTTAAATCTTAAGTTGGGGTCCTACGTGTTTTTGCAAGTCTCTACCCAGGATAATTCCTCAGCACCAGATTCAAAGTACGGAGAAGCTTCAGCTCCCAAGTCCATACGCTGATTTCGCTGATGTGTTTTGTCCTAAAGCTGCCGAAAAACTTCCGCCTCACCGACCTTGGGATTGTCCCATAGATTTAATTCCCGGATCTACACCTCATAGGGGTCGGACCTACCCCTTATCCATTCCAGAAAGCCAGGCCATGTCTACCTATATCTCTGAAAATCTACGTCAAGGCTTCATTCGTCCCTCCACATCTCCAGCTGGTGCCGGGTTCTTCTTTGTGAAGAAAAAAGATGGGGGCCTACGTCCTTGTATCGATTATAGGGGTCTCAATGACATTACCATCAAAAATCGATATTCATTACCTCTAGTCTCCGAGATGTTCGACCAGATCCGTGGTGCCCAAATCTTCACAAAGTTGGACCTACGAGGGGCCTACAACCTTATTCAGATCAGATATGGAGACGAGTGGAAAACCGCCTTTAACACCAGGGACGGACATTACGAATATCTGGTGATGCCCTTTGGATTGAGTAATGCCCCAGCCGTATTTCAGAGTTTTGTTAATTAAATTTTCAGAGATCTCCTGAACTAGACTGTCGTCGTTTACCTGGATGACATCCTTATCTTCTCCCGAACTCTTGAAGAACACCGTAAGCACGTTTGAGAAGTGTTATCACGCCTTCGCCATCACCATCTGTATGGGAATTTGGAGAAATGCGTCTTTGAAGTGAAAGAAGTCTCGTTCCTTGGGTTTATCTTGTCAGATTCTGAACTTCGGATGGATCCTGCCAAGGTACAAGCAATCCTTGATTGGTCCCAGCCTAACACTGTCCGCGGTATACAGAGTTTCATTGGCTTCGCTAACTTCTACCGAAAATTCATCCGGAGCTACTCCACCATTATCTCACCCATTACTTCTTTGACGCATAAGGGCCCCAATCCTTCCAAATGGCCGTCCGAGAGCACTCTGACTTTTCAGCAACTTTAGAAAGCTTTTGCCTCTGCTCCTGTTCTTCATCAACCAGACCTCTCTTTACCCTTCATTGTGGAGGTAGACGCATCATCAGAGGGGGTGGGAGCCATTCTCTCTCAAAGATTTAAAGATGGAAAGGTTCACCCTTGTGCCTTTTTCTCTCGAAAATTCCAGGCGGCTGAGAGAAATTATGCCATCGGCGAGAAAGAATTGCTGGCGATGAAACTCGCTCTGGAGGAATGGCGATATCTTCTGGAAGTTCATCCATTCACGGTACTGACAGACCACAAAAATCTGCTATATCTCCAGACTGCCAGGTGCCTCAACCCTCGTCAAGCTAGATGGTCTTTGTTCTTTTCTCGTTTTCCCTCATCAAACTAGATGGTCTTTGTTCTTTTCTCGTTTTAACTTTACCTTGCAGTTCAGGCCAGGAACCAAGAATCGTAAAGCTGATGCTTTATCTCGTTCCTTCTCTAGTCCCGAACAAGACGAAGAAAAGACACAACTCATCTTGAATCCCATCCAAGTAGAAGCCACCGAACTAGTCAGACCCCCGCCACCCGATAGAACTTTTGTACCACAGAATCTTCTAAGCAAAATCTTATCATGGGCCCATGCTTCAAAATTCTCTGGACACGTGGGGATCACCAAGACTGTAGCTCTTCTTAGTCATAACTATTGGTGGCCCACTCTGCACCAAGACACCACTGACTTTATCAATGCCTGTACCCTGTGTACCCAACATAAGATTCCTCGGAAAGCTCCTCTGGGACCACTAAAACCTCTTCCTGTTCCTACGACTCCCTGGACCCATCTGTCTATGGACTTTATTACAGATCTACCACCTTGTTATAAATTCGATACCATCTGGGTTGTCGTGGACAGATTTTCCAAAATGGCCCACTTTATTCCCCTACGGGGTCTTCCCTCCGCTCCAGTCCTGTCTAAATTGTTCCTCCAACACATCTTCCGGTTACATGGATGTCCTCAGAAATCATCTCTGTTCAATTTACGGCTAGATTCTGGAGAGCTTTATGCACCAGTCTTGGAATAAAGTTGAGATTCTCTTCCGCCTATCACCCTCAAACAAACAGCCAGACAGAGAGAGTCAATCAGGATTTAGAGACTTTCATTCACTTGTACGTTGCATCCTCTCAGGATGATTGGGTGGAACTGCTACCCTGGCCGAATTTGCCCATAATAACCACTACCATGAATCTATAGATTCCACTCCATTCATGGTGGTTTTTGGTCAACACCCTAAGGTTCCACCATTCTCTGAACTTCCAGCAGCCCAAGTCCCAGCTTCGGAACTCGCTTTAAAGGAATTTTCAAAATCTTGGAAGAAGGTTAGAAGCTCCTTACTAAAAGCCTCAAAAAGGTTCAAGCCGATCGTAAGAGGAGGGCGGTGCCAATTCTCCATCCGGGAGATAAGGTATGGTTATCCTCTAGGAATCTTCGCCTCAGAGTTCCGTCAATGAAATTTGCCCCCAGATACATCGGCCTTTTTAAGATTGCAAAAGTCATTAACCCTGTGGCATACCAGCTGGACTTACCTCCCTACCTCCGTGTACCCAAAGTGTTCCACATATCTCTCCTCAAGCCTCTGGTCATTAACAAGTTTTATTCGCCCGTCAAAAGACCATCTAAGATCATCGGTTCAGCGGAAGACGAGTTTGAGATCAAGGAAAGTGTGGACGCTCGGATGCGTTATGGTCACCTCCAGTACTTGGTTGATTGGAAGGGATTTGGCCCTGAACGTGCCTGAGTCCGAGTTACTGATGACAGAGCACCAAGACTTATTCGAAAATTCCTAGCCAAACATCCTTCCAAGGCCAAGTTAAGGTGTCCAGAGGCCACCCCTATGGAGGGAGGTGATGTCACAGGCAGTGGCTCACGCCGCTGTACTTACCTGATTAAAGGGCCGTTCTCCGCTGCCTTGTCCCGCCGTCCCCGCGGTCTTCAGCCTCCTCGGCGGAGTCCGAAGCGGCCGGCGTCCCTCGCTGCTCTCCGGCATCCACGTGGGCGCATGGGCGCCGCCATCTTGTGCCGCGTCATGTGTTTGCCTCAGCCAATCAGGTCCTAGGCTGGGGAAACACGTGACACGGGGATCCAATCCGATGCTACAGCGGGGTCTTTAAACCCCTAGCTCCAGTCCAACGTTGCCAGATCTTCTCATCTTCTGAGGTGCCTGGTTGAGTGTTCCTGCTCTGCTACTACTGCCGCTGCTGCGTTCCAGTCTAGTGCTGCAATCCAGTCCAGTGCTGCAATCCTGTGCAGTGCTACAATCCAGATCAGTGCTGCAATCCAGTCCAGTGCTGCAATACAGTCCAGTGCTGCAATCCAGTCCAGTGCTGCAATCCAGTCCAGTACTGCAATCAAGTCCAGCCTTCGCATCCCATATCGCTGCACCCTCCTTACCTGCTACACTCCACGTTAGTGGCATCTATTATTGACTTTTCTACCGTGATGCTCGTATCTTTACTCCGCTACGTGTGTTAGAACTACATGCAGAGATCCTACTTGAAGCCAGCTAACTTCTTTGACTCAGCTCACGCCCCTGCCCTCCGACCCGGGAGCAACCTAGAAGTTCCCAGATCCGTGATATATATATACATATACACACACAAATACACACATCCTTACCTGCTCCACGTTAGTGGCATCTATTATTGACTTTTCTACCGTGATGCTCGTATCTTTACTCCGCTACGTGTGTTAGAACTACATGCAGAGATCCTACTTGAAGCCAGCTAACTTCTTTGACTCAGCTCACGCCACGCCCCTCCGACCCGGGAGCAACCTAGAAGTTCCCAGATCCGTGATATATATATACATATACACACACAAATACACACACACACACACATATATACACATATATATTTACTTTTGCCAATTTTTTTATATACATTTTTGCAATGATATCCAGTTCAAATACATATTTTAATAAATACTGATAAAAATATATAAATAGAATCAAACATTGTAACATAAAACAAACAGTATTTTTAAAAAGTGGCTTTGATTTCCTCTTTGATGAATGATGTAGTTCACATCCATGTGTGTTCCTCTTAGGAGTGACTGAGCCTCCGTAAGTGTTTCACACATCATTCTTTGCTTTAGTAAGTTTGTTGGGAGTATTTCTTCTTTTTGAGGTCAAAATCGATAGGTCACCAGCAATTTAATGCTAGAAGGTGCTGCAGTGCCTTGTACTTTAAGATCTCTATCGGATAATTGTGCAAAGCATGCTCACTGCCAGCCATAATAATGCAAATAGTTAACAATTAATTTGTACAGTAATTTTCACACTGGCCACCATATATTATAGAGATTACACAAACGACAGTCATATCACAGAGGGCCATGCCTCACACAAAAACACAAAATATGACCAATGACATTTAGAAATTGTCCTCTTTGCAAGTAATATATTAAATACATATTACCAATTTTATTTATCTATTGCAGAAACAATTGCATATTAATTTTAGATTCTCTGAAAAATAAGAATGTGTATACATATAACCATAAATAATATCATACAAAAATATACAAAAATAGCTATAAATATAAAATACTGAAACATGCACCTGAAAAGACAAACTCACAGCCACTGAGATATTCTTCATACAGACTATTTATAAATAAATTGTCAAACATGTAACATATAAAAGGTTATAAGCAAAGAACAAACGGATACAAACGGACACAAGTGAACACAAATAAAAGTAAAAACAGCATAGATGTTGCAATACTAAGTATTGGGCACTGAAGTCCGTTCCAATATATTGCTCAGTCCAACTATGTGAGTTGTTTAAGTGCACTTGTTAGCATAAAATAAAAGCATATCCTCGGCAGGAGAATACCATAGCTGACCATCAGCAACTTAAGTATTCTTCTGCTGAGGATATGCTTTTATTTTATTCTACCAAGTGCACTTAAACAACTCACTTTGTAGGACTGAGATATATTGGAACATCTGTGTTGTTTTTTACTTTTATTTGTGTTCACTTGTGTCCGTTTGTATCCGTTTGTTCTTTGCTTATAACCTTTTATATGTTACATGTTTGACAATTTATTTATAAATAGTCTGTATGAAGAATATCTCAGTGGCTGTGAGTTTGTCTTTTCAGGTGCATGTTTCAGTATTTTATATTTATAGCTATTTTTGTATATTTTTGTATGATATTATTTATGGTTATATGTATACACATTCTTATTTTTCAGAGAATCTAAAATTAATATGCAATTGTTTCTGCAATAGATAAATAAAATTGGTAATATGTATTTAATATATTACTTGCAAAGAGGACAATTTCTAAATGTCATTGGTCATATTTTGTGTTTTTGTGTGAGGCATGGCCCTCTGTGATATGACTGTCGTTTGTGTAATCTCTATAATATATGGTGGCCAGTGTGAAAATTACTGTACAAATTAATTGTTAACTATTTGCATTATTATGGCTGGCAGTGAGCATGCTTTGCACAATTATCCGATAGAGATCTTAAAGTACAAGGCACTGCAGCACCTTCTAGCATTAAATTGCTGGTGACCTATCGATTTTGACCTCAAAAAGAAGAAATACTCCCAACAAACTTACTAAAGCAAAGAATGATGTGTGAAACACTTACGGAGGCTCAGTCACTCCTAAGAGGAACACACATGGATGTGAACTACATCATTCATCAAAGAGGAAATCAAAGCCACTTTTTAAAAATACTGTTTGTTTTATGTTACAATGTTTGATTCTATTTATATATTTTTATCAGTATTTATTAAAATATGTATTTGAACTGGATATCATTGCAAAAATGTATATAAAAAAATTGGCAAAAGTAAATATATATGTGTATATATGTGTAATATATATATATGTGTGTGTGTATATATATATATATATATGTATATATATATATG
>WWET01002999.1:65121-76178 GCA_011038615.1 Limnodynastes dumerilii
ATATATATTAGTCCAAAGAATCTGTCACTCCTCCATCAAGTTGGATACTTGCTCTGGGTGCTCTTCAAGTAAAGTGATACAGTATATGTATAAGGAAGTCACTCCAGAGTGTGTTCATAAGTGAAAACACTGCCTTTCTGGCTGAATTTAATTTAAGTGCCAGACTCAGAGCCAGAAACTCCAAACAGATACCGCGCCTCCTCTGCCCAGCATGGGACCAGGGGGCGGTCTGTGGGTATACTCAGCTGTCATCGTCATGGCGTTGCTATGGATAAACAGGATAGACAATCAAGAGAGGCAGCACGGCCTCGCTAATCCCAATAAGATGAACCAGGTAAACATCAGAGGAAAATCAAGGTGAGAAATAGCATGAAGAGGAATAGTACTATGTGAATCAATCTGGGTAACAGAAAGATACGTTGCTATCCATACGGCAATGAAACAAATCGCATCATGGAAAGCATCATAGAAAGGGTAATACCAGTCAAAACATCGATGAGGTATCGCATTGTGCACAAGATTCATTTAAACATAATCAAGGTGCTTATAAGTACATTTAAACTGTCAAAAAAAACAAAAGAAAACTGTCAAAGAGCAAATGGTCAATAAATGCAATAGTAACAGTCTATTATATGCGAGTATAAATAACAGTCCCAATTATAAAAAGCAATTCAGAGGGAGATGCTCATTTAAACCCAAAGGTGACACAGTTTTTAATCTAAAGATCCATTGGCTCTCCCGCTGAAGCAGTAGTCGCTCCCGGTCTCCACCTCTGGGTAGGGGTGGTATGTGATCCAGGCCCATCCAGCGTAGATCTTTAAGAGTATGACCTTTTTGTAGCCAGTGTTTGGCCACTGGTTGTTCCACTGATCTTCCTTCCAGAATAATTTTAATTGATGATCTGTGTAAGGTTAAACGTTATTTTAATTTTCTAATCGTTTTGCCAATGTAAAGCATACCACAAGGGCAGCGGATGACATAGACAATAAACTTGCTAGAACAAGTGATGATATGTTTAATTTTATAGGATTTGCCAGTCAGAGGATGTTTGAAGCAGGATCCTGCGTCCATTTGGTTGCAAGTAAGGCAACCAGTGCATTTATAGCAGCCTGGTTGTCTAGATAAAAAGGTGTTGATAGGTTCCACTTGAGCACTTTTTGTTTACAAAGGTACTCCTTCAGATTCTTCCCCCTCGTATGGCTAGGTAACAAGCAATCATTTTTTAACACAGGCAAAGAAGGATCAGTAGATGTTTATGAAAGAAACTTAGGTGACTAAATTTAGTCACCCATGGTATTTTGTCTTTTAATCTGGATTTGGGTTTAGAGACTAAGGGCCGTATTCAGAGCTCTGACCGCATTGCATATGCAGCCAGAGTTGGTTTCGTAAATAATGTAGTAGATAAATGGGTCCCATCAAATTTGATACATACATCCAGGAAGTTCACTTCCTGAAAACTTTTGGTGTAAGTGAATTTTAGGGTACTGTTCATACTATTGATACGGGTCATCATTTCCTCAATTAATTCACCTGGACAAGATCAAGATATCTATAAAACAACAAAATTTTAAAATATGTTAATAATAATGCTCATTTTCAAAGAACAGTGTTTTTTCTTTTAGAAACATGTAGACATTTGCATACATCGGGGCCACTGCTGAGCCCATTGCACATCCTTGTCTCTGCAAATAAAAATGGTCATGAAAAACAAAAAAAATTGCAAGTTAAGACCATTCTTAGTAATGCAATAAATAGATCCACAGGGCGACCCTTGTACAAATCGTTGTTATTGATCAGAATTTTTTGGTGGCAATGACACCAGTATTGTAATCCACCCAGCAGATAAAGGAGGCAGCATTGTGATTCTCAACTGTGATGACTACATTGCGGAAATCCATCGACAGCTATCTGATATAAGTGTTTATCAACGATTACCTAATGATCCAACTGTATTCTACCAACAACAACTTAAAACTATCCTGGACCAAGCGGTCAAACACAATCATCTGACATAAAAAATTTGTGACTCTTTAAATAAATATCATCCGGTTACTCCCCTACTTTACACATTGCCGAAAATCCATGTCTCTACAAAACCCGTTGGGCAGACCAATAATTTCAGCTAGAGGATCCCTCTTTCAGAAAATATCCCAATTCCTGGATTGTTACCTTCAACCAGTGGTTCAATCACAGGGCACCTTCTTGAAAGACACCACGGATTTGCTGAACATCCTACGCTCTATTCCATCTTTACCTTCTCAGCTATGGCTCTGCTTTGTGGATGTGGTGAGCCTATACACAAATATTCCACATGAAGAAGGGATAGAGGCCACCAAAATTCTGATCAATAACAACGATTTGTACAAGGGTCCCCCTGTGGGTCTATTTATTGCATTACTAAGAACGGGCTGGATCCAGACCTAGTTCAGTGCTTGAACTTAGTTACTCCTAGGCTAAACCATGTTGATTGCAGGGGAGTCATATTGCATCTGTTGCAAACAGTATTAGAGTTGAGAGGTGATGTTTCCTATCCCTAGTCTAAATAACAGTGTGATAGTAAAGATGGTTAGAGTCTGTGTGCAGTAAGCAATTCAAAGATATATCCCTGCATGCAAAGATTACAATTAACTTGACTACCCCTGCAATCAACATGGTTTAGCCCAGGAGTAACTAAGTTCATGCGCTTAACTAGGTCTGGATCAGCCCCAATGGTCTTAATTTGCAATTTTTTTGTTTTTGATGACCATTTTTATTTGCAGAGACAAGGATGTGCAATGGGCTCAGCAGTGGTCCCGATGTATGCAAATGCCTACATGTTTCTAAAAGAAAAAATAAAACCAGAATGGAAGCTGCTCAATCAATTTATTAAGTAAATGTTAAACAGGTGCATGAAAGGCAGGGGGTTGACCTGCTAGCCACAAAAAGAAAAAACACTGTTCTTTGAAAATGAGCATTATTAACAACATATTTTAATGTTTTGTCGTTTTATAGAAGATATCTTGGTCCAGGTGAATTATTTTGAGGAAATGATGACCGGTATCAACAGTATGATCAGTACCCTAAAATTCACTTACATCAAAAGTATCCAGGAAGTGAACTTGCTGGATGCATGTATCAAATTTGATGGGACCCATTTATCTACTACATTATTTACGAAACCAACAGATAGAAATCAGCCACTCTCAGCCCGGAGACTCCACCGACATTAATCAAGGGATTTACTCACAGTTGGTACGCATCAAAAGAATAAATGATGATCCTCAAAGGGTGGAAGAACAAATGGCTGATGCTATGCTTAAATTTGCTAACAGAAGGTACAGTCCATGTACTCTACGAGAAGCAAAAAAGAAAATTGACACAATATCCAGAGAAACTCTTTTAATCTCTAAACCCAAATCCAGATTAAAAAACAAAATACCATGGGTGACTAAATTTAGTCACCTGAATTTCTTTCATAAACATGCTGCTAGTACCCTATGGCCCATAGTATTTACTGATCCTTCTTTGCCTGCGTTAAAAAATGATTGCTTGCTACCTAGCCATACGAGGGGGAAGAATCTGAAGGAGTACCTTTGTAAACACAATGTAAAATGTGCTCAAGTGGAACCTATTAACACCTTCTAGATAACCAAGCTGCTATAAATGCACCGGTGCCTTTCTTGCAACCAAATGGACACAGGATCCTGCTTCAAACATCCTCTGACTGACAAATCCAATAAAATTAAACCATACCTCCCAAGAATTGAGAATTGGAAAGAGGGACAAATTTTCGCGACCTGGTAGAGGAGGTGTGTCTTGTACCACCCAGTGGGCATGTTTGGGGAAAGTGGGTGTGTCTGGCATGCCCAGATAGAGTGTTTCTCGTGGCTGCCTATTTTAATAATAGTCATCCATATGTCTGCCCCTTATTATAATATCCAGCCTCCATGTCTGCCCCTTATTATTTGTCCAGCCTCCATGTATGCCCCTTATTATAATCTCCAGCCTCCATATCTGCCCCTTATTATTATGGCCAGCATACAGCGCTGCTCCTTATTATTATGGACAGCCTCCATCTATGCCCCTTATTATAATATCCAGCCTCCATGTCTGCCCTTTATTATAATTTCCAGCCTCCATGTTGTAATGTCTTATATACATTGCAGGGAAGTTGTAATTTAAAGCACTGTATCTTTAAGGGCATCATCAGAGGATAGACATGTGACCAGGAAGTAGGAAGTAACTGGGTGTAGGAGAAGGGAGTAAGAAGGATGATGTGATTGTAAGATCCTACTAATAAATTGCAAGCATGACCAATAAAGAATAAAGATGCATCAATATATACTGTTGAATCATCATTATATTCCTATCATAACTAGGATATAACACATGTCTTCCCTATTTATATATCCAGCCTGCATGTCTGCCCCTGTTTATATGTCCAGCCTGCATGTCTGCCCCATATTATTATTGCAAACCTTCTTGTCTGTCCACTATTGCCAGAGCCAGCCTCCATCTGCCCACTATTGCCAGTGCCAGCCTCCATCTGCCTACTATTGCCAGTCTCCATATCTGCCCCCAAATGCCATTGGCAGCCTCCATGTCTGCCCCCATCTGCCCTCTTATTGCCAGCCTCCATCTGCCTGCTTATTGCCAGCCTCCAACTGCCCCCTTATTGCCAGCCTCCATATCTGCCCATAAATGCCAGTGCCAGAATCCATATCTGCCCTCAAATGTCAGTGCCAGCCTCCATCTGCCCTCTTATTGCCAGCCTCCATCTGCCTCCTTAATGCCAGCCTCCATCTGTCCCCTTATAGCCAGCCTCCATCTGCCACCTTATTGCCAGCTTCCATCTGCCTCCTTAATGCCAGCCTCCATCTGCCTCCTTATTGCCAGACTCTATCTGCCTGCTTATTGCCAGCCTCCATCTGCCTCCTTAATGCCAGCCTCCATCTGTCCCCTTATAACCAGCCTCCATTTGCCCCCTTATTGCCAGCCTCCATCTGCCTTCTTAATGCCAGCCTCCATCTGCCTTCTTATTGCCATCCTCCAACTGCCCCCTTATTGCCAGCCTCCATCTGCCCCCTTATTGCCAGCCTCCATCTGTCCCCTTAATGCCAGCCTCCATCTGCCCCCTTATTGCCAGCCTCCATCTGCCCCCTAATTGCCAGCCTCCATCTGCCCCCTTACTGCCAGTGCCAGCCTCCATCTGTCCCCTTATTGTCAGTGGCAGCCTCCATCTGCCCCCTTAATGCCAGCCTCTATTTGTTCCCTTATTGTCAGTGCCAGCCTCCATCTGCCCCCTTAATGCCAGCCTCCATCTGTCCCCTTATTGTCAGTGCCATCACTTGTTCTAGCAAGTTTATTGTCTGTCATCCACTGCCCTTGTGGTATGCTTTACATAGGCAAAACGATTAGATTAAAATTATTCTGGAAGGAAGATCAGTGGAACAACCAGTGGCCAAACACTGGCTACAAAAAGGTCATACTCTTAAAGATCTACGCTGGATGGGCCTGGATCACATACCACCCCTACCCAGAGGTGGAGACCGGGAGCGACTACTGCTTCAGCGGGAGAGCCAATGGATCTTTAGATTAAAAACTGTGTCACCTTTGGGTTTAAATGAGCATCTCCCTCTGAATTGCTTTTTATAATTGGGACTGTTATTTATACTCGCATATAATAGACTGTTACTATTGCATTTATTGACCATTTGCTCTTTGACAGTTTTCTTTTGTTTTTTTGACAGATTAAATGTACTTATAAGCACCTTGATTATGTTTAAATGAATCTTGTGCACAATGCGATACCTCATCGATGTTTTGACTGGTATTACCCTTTCTATGATGCTTTCCATGATGCGCTTTGTTTCACTGGCGTATGATAGCTTCTCATGTTATTCCGTTTTATGCGGACAATGTATAGCAATTGTATCTTTCTGTTACCCAGATTGATTCACATAGTACTATTCCTCTTTATGCTATTTCTCACCTTGATTTTCCTCTGATGTTTGCCTGGGTCAATCTATTGGGATTAGCGATGCCGTGCTGCCTCTCTTAATTGTTTATCCTTGTCCCCATAGCAATGGCCATGATGATGACAGCCGAGTATACCTGCAGCCCGCCCCCTGGCCCGATGCTGGGCAGAGGAGGCGCGGTATCTGTTTGGAGTTTCCGGCTCTGAGTCTGGCACTCACACTGCTGAAGGGGTAAGTGCTTGTTTTTATTTCTTTATAAATATGTGTTGGGGAAGTGTTGTGGGGAACTTTTACTGTATTTGACACCCTGATGAAAGTTACATGAAGTGACTGAAACGTCGGTGACTGCTATTAAATTCAGCCAGAAAGGCAGTGTTTGCACTTATGAACACACTCTGGAGTGACTTCCTTATACATATACTATTGAAGTGACTGTCGGTGACTGCTATTAAATTCAGCCAGAAAGGCAGTGTTTGCACTTATGAACACACTCTGGAGTGACTTCCTTATACATAACATATGATAAATCTTTAAAAAAAAACATCACTGTTTGAAATTCACAGCTTAGTAAAGCTGGCCCTAAGTTTGGTGTGGCTGCAAGGATATGTACAACTTACACAGCCTCATCAGCTGCTAAGTGATGTAGCTGCTTCCCTTGCTGAATCTTTGTTTCAGTGGCCGTGTCATTACTTATGTGACTGTGCCACTTAGTAACTGTTGCAGTCATTCAAGTAGTCAGGGTGGGCCTGTGTGCGTTGAATGCCAGGACTGATTTTTAGTCCTAGTAGGTTCTGGGTGTAGGTCAGCGATACAAATGGCCCTTTTTCAAATGGGCCGTTTCATATGCAATTGTAAAGTGGCTCCCAAATCATTTGCTTCTGCCTCGAGGAGGAATCAATCCAGCAAAGAACAAAATCTCCATGCTGAATACTAAGTATTTATCCTATTCCAACCCTTATTCTAATCTTTGCCCTAACCCTCCCCTTCCATCACCCTAACTCTCTTCTCTCCACAGTCTGACCCTAAGACTCCCTTCGCCGTAGCCTAACCCTAGCCTAAGAGTCCCCTACCTGCAGCCAGGGGTGGCCATAGGCATTATTATTATTATTATTAATAATGTTTATTTATAAGGGGCCACAAAGTATCCGCAGCGCCGTACAGAGGCAATAGCAAAGACAATAGCTGAATATACAAAACAATAATTAACAGAATGTAAAAAATTTGAATAAGGAATACAATACATGTATAAAGCAAAAATTAAATACAATACAAAAATATCAAAACAATATGTGAGGAAAAGAAAGAAGCTGGATAAGCTTGTAGGGGCAGATGATTAAGGAGAGAGATGGACAGTAGAGAGAAAAAGGTGGGAAAGGATGAGGACAGGGTAGAGGGATGATGACAGTAGGATGGAAGGCATAGGCCACATAGGCAGCTGCCTAGGGCTCCGTGGGTCAGGGTCCCCCATAGGTCCCAGATCAGACACTGCAAATAACCTCTTACCTGGTCACTGACTATAGCCTTGGGTAAGGAAGTGAGAGTGGGCGCCTGGTTGCCATGGTAGCACTGAACACAGCCACGGAGATAGCATAGCTCTTGGAAGTCTAGCAGCAGAGACACAAAAAAAAAACAAAGTTACAGCTGCCTCTGAGAGCCAGTAACAGGCACTGTCAGAAACAGTCCACTTAAAGGCCCCCCTGCTGACATCACCTTTCAATAGAAACAACCAAAGCAAGCAATAAAATGAAGTTAAATATAATGGAGGTTGAAGAAAATCAATCAAAATAAAATAAAATAAAGCTGGAGAAAAAAAACCTGAAAAATGGAAATGTAGAAAAGTGATTGGGGATATTTTTTTTATTATTTTATTTATATTTTTTTTACTTATTTTATTTGGACTATTTGCACTATTGTTTCTTTAGGACCCTTTGTTTACTTTTTCTTTGGGGCCGCAGAATCCCCTCCCTCGACACAAATACAATGCATCTTTCTCCCTATCTATTTAATTCCTTTTTGGGTCCCAGCGCAGGAACCCTTCTCTACTTAGATATAGATTGTAGTTTTATTTGTTTATTTCTATTGAAGAATATGACCCATAATATAGCTTTTTATTAATTGGGCTCATATTAACCTCATAATAGGCCCCTATAATATCCACCACCCACAATTAATGAAAAATACTTGTGTTTAATTATTTATGTTAATATAATTTTTTTATATAACTCCCTACATATTGAAATTCAAAAATGACTATTATTTAAGTTATGTATGTAACTGTATAACGGCAATATGTCTTGAATATATATATATATATATATATATATATATATATATATATATATATATATATATATATATATATATATATATATATATATATATATATATATATATATATATATATATATATATATATATATATATATATATATATATATATATATATATATATATATATATATATATATATATTCAAGACATATTGCCGTTATACAGTTACATACATAACTTAAATAATAGTCATTTTTGAATTTCAATATGTAGGGAGTTATATAAAAAAATTATATTAACATAAATAATTAAACACAAGTATTTTTCATTAATTGTGGGTGGTGGATATTATAGGGGCCTATTATGAGGTTAATATGAGCCCAATTAATAAAAAGCTATATTATGGGTCATATTCTTCAATAGAAATAAACAAATAAAACTACAATCTATATCTAAGTAGAGAAGGGTTCCTGCGCTGGGACCCAAAAAGGAATTAAATAGATAGGGAGAAAGATGCATTGTATTTGTGTCGAGGGAGGGGATTCTGCGGCCCCAAAGAAAAAGTAAACAAAGGGTCCTAAAGAAACAATAGTGCAAATAGTCCAAATAAAATAAGTAAAAAAAATATAAATAAAATAATAAAAAAAATATCCCCAATCACTTTTCTACATTTCCATTTTTCAGGTTTTTTTTCTCCAGCTTTATTTTATTTTATTTTGATTGATTTTCTTCAACCTCCATTATATTTAACTTCATTTTATTGCTTGCTTTGGTTGTTTCTATTGAAAGGTGATGTCAGCAGGGGGGCCTTTAAGTGGACTGTTTCTGACAGTGCCTGTTACTGGCTCTCAGAGGCAGCTGTAACTTTGTTTTTTTTTTGTGTCTCTGCTGCTAGACTTCCAAGAGCTATGCTATCTCCGTGGCTGTGTTCAGTGCTACCATGGCAACCAGGCGCCCACTCTCACTTCCTTACCCAAGGCTATAGTCAGTGACCAGGTAAGAGGTTATTTGCAGTGTCTGATCTGGGACCTATGGGGGACCCTGACCCACGGAGCCCTAGGCAGCTGCCTATGTGGCCTATGCCTTCCATCCTACTGTCATCATCCCTCTACCCTGTCCTCATCCTTTCCCACCTTTTTCTCTCTACTGTCCATCTCTCTCCTTAATCATCTGCCCCTACAAGCTTATCCAGCTTCTTTCTTTTCCTCACATATTGTTTTGATATTTTTGTATTGTATTTAATTTTTGCTTTATACATGTATTGTATTCCTTATTCAAATTTTTTACATTCTGTTAATTATTGTTTTGTATATTCAGCTATTGTCTTTGCTATTGCCTCTGTACGGCGCTGCGGATACTTTGTGGCCCCTTATAAATAAACATTATTAATAATAATAATAATAATGCCTATGGCCACCCCTGGCTGCAGGTAGGGGACTCTTAGGCTAGGGTTAGGCTACGGCGAAGGGAGTCTTAGGGTCAGACTGTGGAGAGAAGAGAGTTAGGGTGATGGAAGGGGAGGGTTAGGGCAAAGATTAGAATAAGGGTTGGAATAGGATAAATACTTAGTATTCAGCATGGAGATTTTGTTCTTTGCTGGATTGATTCCTCCTCGAGGCAGAAGCAAATGATTTGGGAGCCACTTTACAATTGCATATGAAACGGCCCATTTGAAAAAGGGCCATTTGTATCGCTGACCTACACCCAGAACCTACTAGGACTAAAAATCAGTCCTGGCATTCAACGCACACAGGCCCACCCTGACTACTTGAATGACTGCAACAGTTACTAAGTGGCACAGTCACATAAGTAATGACACGGCCACTGAAACAAAGATTCAGCAAGGGAAGCAGCTACATCACTTAGCAGCTGATGAGGCTGTGTAAGTTGTACATATCCTTGCAGCCACACCAAACTTAGGGCCAGCTTTACTAAGCTGTGAATTTCAAACAGTGATGTTTTTTTTTAAAGATTTATCAGCAATTTCCTGGATTTACTAAAGTAACATCGACCAAAAATCATCCCTTTAAAAAAATCTCCAAAAAATTACCACTGTTTAAATCGCCATAGCGACTTTGAAAAGGCAGAACATACAAATCACTGTATTCAACCAAAAGTCGGGAGAATAAAAAAGAGGTTTTGAGTGTCGATTTTGTTCAAATTGACACTCACTTTGAAAAAAAAACCATACCCAAATTTTTTTCAAATTTACCTGCAGCCTTACCCTAAAAACTATTATTTAATATGTTAAATCATTAATTTTGAAAATAAAAAAACATACCTATTAACCCTTGGCATGCTGCTGTATATTGTACAATAAGGCACATCATGCCCATGTATTGTGGGTCATACTGTGCCTTTTAGTAACATAAGCGGTAACATGCCAAGTGTTAATGGCATGCCGCCACATACGTGCCCATCACGTCACATAGATTAACCATATATTGCCCTGTTCATATAGATCAGGGATAGGCAAACTGCGGCTCTCCAGGTGTTGCGAAACTACAATTCCCAGCATGCTTTACCTGCAAAAGGTAAAAAGGTACCTGACAAGGTTTGATTTGAATTGTAGTTTCGCAACACCTGGAGAGCTGCAGTTTGCCTATCCCTGATATAGATTAGCCACATAGTGCCCCATCAAATAGATTAAGCACATCATGCCCCGTCAAATAGATTAATCACATAGTGCCACATAATATAGTTAAAAATCATAGTACCGCGTTACTTTTATTAATGCCAAATAGGCCTCATCTTTTGTAGAAATAAAATTTTCAGTTTCAGCATATGCTTTAAAAAAAAAAAAAAAATGTCCATGGGAACCAGATCTTT
>WWET01002999.1:115936-128032 GCA_011038615.1 Limnodynastes dumerilii
GCTGGATAACAAGCTGGATTGCAGGCTGGATTGCAGGCAGAAATGAGAAAACCAGGCTCCTTCTGTGACCAAGTAGATCTGGCACAGAAGAGAGCTCTGGCTGGGTTTAAATAGCCCTCTCTAAGGGCTGATTGGCCATGTGTGTCACATGGCTGCGGCTGCTGAGGCCCGATTGGTGCTTGGCAGTCATGTGCCACGGACTGTCATGGCGGCGCCCATGAGCCGGAGCTCCCGCCAGACAGGACCGCAGCACGCCAATGGAGTCAGAGGAGCGTGGCCGCGGGTAAGTCCGGCGGCGTTTACCGCCGACTGTGACAAACTTATCCTACATTCAGTCTGTCAAACACTTGAATCCTGGACAGGCACGTTGGGCTCTGTTCTTTACCAAATTTAATTTCACCATCACTTACAGACCAGGAATCCTAAATAAAAAGGCAGACGCTCTCTCACGTTCTTTTCTCCCTGTTCAAGAGAATGTTGCCACTCCTCATTGTGCCCTCATCTATCATCATAGCAGGAATCACGCAAGATCTTCAATCTCAAATCCTGAGGGCACAGGGAGCAGCACCTAGTACCAAGCCCCTCCCTATACCCAAGCGTCCATGGACCCATCTGTCCATGGACTACATTTGACTTACCCATCTCTTCCGTTTTTACCATCATTTGGGCTGTTGTGGACAGATTTTCCAAAATGGCACACTTTGTCCACCTGGGAAACCTGCCCAGTGCCCAGTGTCTGTCCATTGTATAGGACCGAGGTCCACAGTTTAGAGTCCTCAGATTTTGGAAGATTTTCTGTAAAGGGTTAAAGATTCAGATTAGTTTGTTTTCAGGCTACCACCCACAGGCCAATGGGCAAACTGAAAGAGTGAACCAGTCCTTAGAACAATATCTCAGATTTTATGTTTCTAAATTTCAGGATAATTGGGCAGACAATCTCTCCTGGGCAGAATTTGCTTATAATAATGCGTGTCATTCATCATCCAGGATGTCTCCCTTTTTCTGCGTCCAAGGGTTCCATCCTAGAGCCAATGCTCTGGCCAAAATGTTTAGACAGACAGCTTTTAGAGTTAAGACAAGGGAAGACAGGCACAGAGCACAGGTTAAATTCAAGGTAGGAGAAATGGTCTGGTTATCCACAAAAAATATCAAAATTATACTGCCCTCTTTCAAGTGTGGTCCCCGGTTTATTGGTCCATTTAAAATAATTCACAAGGTTAATCCAGTCGCTTTCGAGTTACAGCTCCCTAGGAACCTTCGCATCCCTAATACCTTCCATAATTCTCTTTTAAAACCTGTCATAAGATCTAGAAAATTTGGTGTTGTGTCCACATCCAAACCTCCGCCTGTTGTTATTGATGGTCACGAGGAATATGTAATTGAGGATGTTCTTGATTCCAAGATGGTTCAGGGACAACTGCATTATCTTGTGCATTGGAAAGGGTACGGGCCGGAGGAGAGATCCTGGGTACCAGCTACGGATGTTCATGCCAGCAGACTCACTAGGGAGTTTCACAGAAAGTTTCCTCACACACCCATATATAGTGGTTCCTTAACCCCTCATCANTACTGTTACATGCTGTCAGAGTAATTCTGACAGCATTTAAACTTGTGCCTTACCTGATGGTCTTTAGGACCTAGCATTCCTGTCTGCATTGTTGCTGGGGTTGTGTCTCCATTCAGACTTTCAGGAAGTCTAAATAGCTTTCCTCATGTGTTTCCTGCATCTAGGCTGCTGTTTGAATCGTGTGCCTCATGCTTCTGTTGGTGTCTGCTGTTCTCCCATTGCCCTTGTTACCCTTACCTTCTCCCGGTCCTCGTGGTGTCCTGTTTGTCCGCCTGTGTGTTTGCGCACGCTGGCGGTGTCTAACTTAGGCCTCGCTCTCTGTTTCTCGGTGTTTCTGAGTCGCGGTTATCTGACTCCATCCCCATTCTGTGTTTGTCATCTGCCAGAGTGTTTGTGCTGTGTGTAGAGCTTACCCCAGCAACTCTCAGTTTATCCAGCTCCATTCTGTGTTTGTTATCTGCCAGAGTGTATGTGCTGTGTATAGAGTTCACTCCAGCAACTCTCAGTCTGTCCAGCCCCATTCTGTGTTTGTCAACTGCCAGAATGTGTGTGTGCTGTGCTTAGAGTGTACTTCAGTAGCTCCGCGCTCTCCATCTACTTTCCCTGCTCCCCTGTGGGGGGTCTGTCTTGTTCAGGGCTTAACATTAAGATAGGCCAGTCCTTCCTGATAGGCTCTTTAGCCACTCAGTATAAGAAAAGAAAAGAGTGTGTCTTGAGAGTTAGGGCTAAGGGTTTAAATACTAATAACTATAATTAGTCCACAGCACTCCAACCACTAAACAGGGATTGCCAGCCCTGTAAAACAACAAGTAAAATAGAAAGAGATGAAGTGGTGAGCAAATGGACTAAGTATCAAGAGCCAACTCCTAAAAAATCAATCATTTTATTAAACAAATAAAAACATGCAAATATGGTTATACGAAAATAGACACATAGTATAAGATTACATATAAATAAACGAGACTGGCCAGTCGAAATAGGTTTGTCCAAACGGAACCCTGCAGGGATTTAAATATGTGGACAGTTGTTGTGTTACAGCTAGTGATGGTATATGAGCTCAATATAAATTGTTCCGTCACAGATTGGGTTCCCAATATATAGCACTGTTACTCTGTAGAAATTAGTAATGAGCCAAACTTGTAAGAGCCGCCAACAGGGGTGAAGATAATGTGCCCGTATGTGTGGTATCCCCCGTGCCCAGTACCTTTACTTGTCACTGAAGTAGGTAGAAGGGCGTCTCGCAACAGAGGGGCTTTTTTCAAACTCAAACTATTTATTTATTTATAGAAATTTCATTCATAACAAAAATCACAAAAATGTTAATAAGAGCCAACTCCTTAACCTCATATTAGTTCTTTATTTTTATATAAATTTTATTGTAACAAAGAATTTGCTATTATAAATTATGACATATATTACAAAGACTTCCTTCCTTACTCGTTGGATAAGATTCCCAGGTGCAAAATAATTAGGGACATCATTTAAGTAGCACCTGGAAAGAAAGCAAGAAAATCCTTCTGATGAAACCGCAGTGAGGCTAATGCAGTGAAACGCGTAAAGGTGTTTTTTATCCAGCCTGGCCAGATCCTTACAGCCCACAAACAATGGTAATATCTTTTATTGAGCCCAGTTCCCCTACGGACTAACGGCAATACCAGCCTGCTCCCTGGGGATAGACAGCAACAATTTGTGCATGGATCACCTACTTACTATCCAAGCACATTGGAATCCAATACCTTTCATTCTTTCCCGTCTGCACACCGGTGTGAACTGCACTGAAAATCTGCAATTTGTGCCCGGAGCCCCAAGCGACCTACCGGCAGGTGGAAGCTCCGACCTATTGCCAATACCACTGGTGTAGCGGGACGTACTGGCGCAGATCCATCTTTAACATCTTGTGCCCGGGACTTTATTTGATCTATCGGCAGGTGGAAGTCCTGTCTGTTATACCATCACCGACAGCACGGCGAGACGCCCTTCTACCTACTTCAGTGACAAGTAAAGGTACTGGGCACGGGGGATACCACACATACGGGCACATTATCTTCACCCCTGTTGCCGGCTCTTACAAGTTTGGCTCATTACTAATTTCTACAGAGTAACAGTGCTATATATTGGGAACCCAATCTGTGACGGAACAATTTATATTGAGCTCATATACCATCACTAGCTGTAACACAACAACTGTCCACATATTTAAATCCCTGCAGGGTTCCATTTGGACAAACCTATTTCGACTGGCCAGTCTCGTTTATTTATATGTAATCTTATATTATGTGTCAATTTTCGTATAACCATATTTGCATGTTTTTATTTGTTTAATAAAATCATTGATTTTTTAGGAGTTGGCTCTTGATACTTAGTCCATTTGCTCACCACTTCATCTCTTTCTCTTTAGCCACTCACCTTTTATTTGTTACTTACCTCTGGTCTCTAGACTCCGCGCCCCGGTGTGGTACCTGTGTGCCCATAACAGTTGGTGGGTGAAACACATGTCGGGTGGACATCCAGCAGGAAGCTGTGATCTCTTTCTCCCCGCAGTGCACCGGTGGCTCATGGTCCTGTTGTTTTATGTTTTTTCTTCTTTTGCAGCTTTCCAGGAGACGCCGCTATGATTCCCAGGCAGAGTAGGGTAAGGTTACTGCACGGAAGTACGAAGCGTTGCCTTGAGGATGCTAAATTCCTTAATTTAGGGTCTCCTTCTATTACTTTAAGGTAGTTTTTGCAGCGTTCCCCTGTGATTCATGCTGCCTGAGACATTTTTTCTCTTTTCATATTGCGACATTTTGTATTGTTATACTGCTACATTGATTCATGTTACTATACCTAGTTACATTCGCCCTACTATGGTGTTTATTTTTAGATAATGATTTAATAAAAACTAATTTTCCACATGTTAGACAAGTCAGTGAGGATTTTGCCAAAGTACCTGCAAAGCTTTTTGACCACGGTGGTCTAAACTTAGGGCCCAAGGACATTGCTACCAATTTAGCTGGCTTTTCATTTTGCGACATGGTGGGAAAGTTAGGTTGCAGTTTATTAGTATATCATTAAACTTTTTTTTTACCAATTAGCAGCTGCTGGATCAGACAATAAAGCTGACATCACCAATTCAATTCACAGGATGAGTCATACAATCTGTAGGACACTGAATGGGTGACGTCAGCTCCATTGTCTGTTCTACTGTATGTAGGAAGCTATTAGCAGCTCATTGGTAAGTAAAGAAAGGTTTAATGATTTCTGAAGCCCTATTCAACTTTCCCCAGCAGTGGGGCCCGCCATGCATGGCAGAATGTTCCTTGATTTTGAGAAGGCTTTAACTAAGCACCACTGTATCTCTCCTAATTGTACTATTCTATCCAATATGGGACCCACTGATCATCTAGGATTGGCTACATAGATTAATAAGCCATAAGCAAATGCTGTGATCTTAATTCAAGTGTCTCTGATTTTGATTCCTTCAAAAGTGTCCCAGGACTGCAGCAACCACAGCAGGAGATCTAGCACCAGGTTAAACCTTTAGTAATTTATAACATTCTGCAGTATGTCGATCAGATCTTATTGTTGTTAAGTGAGGTAATGACTGTCTTGACTTCCTTCTCTGTGATACAAAATTTTAAGAGCTCCCATTGCGAGGTAGACAGACGAGATAATTTAGCTGCATCTAGTATTTCGTCTAGTAATTGATGGGGGGACAGTGTATAGTATATATTCTGAAATGCCCATTCAATGGCGCCAGACAGTGTCAGGCCTTGATCAGAATGTTGGTCCTGGATTCACTTGTAAGGTTTTTTACAGAAACAGAAGACAATTTAGACCTGGAAGTAACTAGGAGATATGGCCAAACGTGGATACAAAGCGCATGCGTTATATACTTCACATAGATATGTCATCCATTTTGTGTGCAAATAGCATGAAAATACAATTTCCACATATAGATTGACCAGTATTCAGAATAGCTGCATACATTTATAGATTCTTGCTACAAAGAGTATAGACTTCCTGCATTGATTAGCATACTATAGAGAGCTGGAAGTTGGGTGGTATTTGGAGGTTTGCCATAACATCAGTTTTCCAGCTGATTTAATTGAAAATCTGTAAAACTTAATTCACTTCTATTATTTTTCTGTTTCCATACCACCACTTATAAATTTCACTTCAACCAATGATACTGTTCATAATAAAATCCTAGTTTCATGTTAATACATTTTATTGTTTATATGTAAAACCATTGATATAACAGTATAATATTGTGACTGGCTGAATAGAAACTTATTCCTGATATCAGTGCAATGCTCTATATTTTTTGCTTTATCTAATATAAAAACACAACTAACCATCCTCAAATCAGATTAAACAGTTGATTTCTTTTTCCATTAACCTATTACACTGTTTATATTCTTCATATATTTGGGGATTTTTTTTGCTATCACATACTTCTAAATCAGTCCTCCAATCTTTTATTTTTTTAGCAGGATCGCTACATTTGGGAGAAGAAGATAATCAAGAATTTAATTAGCAGAAATTACTACAGTCTACAGCGCTGAACCATTAATAAAGTTAGTCTCTAGGGAAATCTCATATTTTGGAGTGCATGTAACTGCATGTCTCCTTGAAATCTACAAGAAAGAGAAATAATACAGGTTCACTTAGCTGTATTTAAAGACCCCCATTAAAATAGTGGAAATATGAGTATCCTCAAATAAATCATGATTAGATTCTGTGGGCATGCAGTTTACATTTTGCTGACCTGTTTCATATACTAGATATTATTTGTGGATTTATAACTTACCATGTGAAGGATAAAGACAAGAAATGCCAGCACTAGGCCATATAATTTTGCTGTTATACACAAAATTTAATTTGATGTCAATAACTCACACTTAAAAAAATTTTTTAACAGACAAATTGTTATAATAAAATTGCACAACTGTAAATTTCCACTGTTCATTTGGTCCAAAAGAGGGAGTTTTCCAGTCAGTGGATTAGAAAAGGACTGCTTTTGGTAAGCATCACATGCGTGAGACCTCCATTACCAGGGGGGATTTAGAGTTCTGTCCTGGTATCATTTCATGGGTCAGGAAGTAAAAGCACTTTTGCTATGTGGAGCTGGTAGTATGTAAGTAATACAGTGCAAAGCACCATCTGGATTATTCAGACTCATCCACATTTTACGTGTGAACAGTGCAGAAGTTTTAAAATATGGGGGACTGGATCTCCGTAACAGCATTGTAAGTCTGCACCATGGTATATGAAGTATTAAAAAAAAGCATGTGTGGGCCTTTTAAAGAACCGCAAATCCCTGCATTTGCCCATAGGCATGGTTGCCAAAAGAGTCCCGAGGTAATATCCCCTTACTTATCCTCTGTGCGAGTGGTGTACCTACTTACAGCATTGCATAATGCATAGTTTTACTCCTAGGGCCCTTATGGCCAAAATTGATATTGAACCGGCGTTCATCCTTCAAATACATGGGACTTAGTATTGACGGTAGATGTTATATTGATAGTTGTCAACCCAAGGGCTGTGCGTTGTCATGCGCATATTTTAATTATAAAAATAAATTAATTAATGCAATTTTCATTAGGCATATGCCGTATGGGTGTCTCACTATTTGGATGATTTCCTTGTAGTTGGCGCTGCCGAATTCTCCATGTACAATGATATGTTGTTTTCAATTAAGTCCCCTTATCCATTTCCTGGGGGTTCCAATAGTCTGTGATAACATAGATGGACCAACCTCACAGATAACATCTCTAGGCATTGAAGTTGATACTTTGATAAGCTTATGCAGGTTGCATAAGGACAAGGGGCCGGATCCAGAACTACGTCCGTCTTCCATAGACGGATGTAATTCACTGAACAATAGCTACTGCGCATGCGTAGTAGCTATTGTACGTAATCTGCGTATCGTTTCGATACATAGATTGCGTATATGCGGTCTTTTAGACCACATATACGCAATATACGTATCTAAACGATACGCAGATTGCGTACAATAGCTACTACGCATGCGCAGTAGCTATTGTTCAGTGAATTACGTCCATCTATGGAAGACGGATGTAGTTTTGGATCTACCCCAAGGTTATTTAGCTCCATTCATACATTCAGGCAGTGTCCAGCTCAAAACTGCTTATGCTAAGACAAATACAGTCAATGGGGCAGATCCAGAACTACGCTTCTCCGTGAATTTACGTGTGGCGGAGACGTAAAATAGCCGATTTGAATGCACTGCGCATGCGCACCATAGAAAATACGCACATTCACGTAGCGTAATTTTGGACGTATGGGGGATTCACGTATTCCTCACGTAAATACTTACGTGTGGGCGTGCCAAATTTACGTTAGTCAATAAAACGTGCGATTTACGTGAAGTAGGCGGGGGGTGGTATTTAAAGTGTACAGTATGGGTGTGCTAAGCTGGGTACGTTCACGTAGTCAGTACGTCCGTTCGCGGACGTATGCTGTTACTTTTGGAAAAGTTAAGGTAGGGTTTGGGTAGCGTATTTTGACAAAATACGTCCGTGGAAGGGGTGTGCCAAGGGGAGTGTAGCAAACTTACGTGTACGAAAATACGCTCCGCGATTATACGTACGCCACATGTAGTTCTGGATCTACCCCAATATCCCCTGTTGTAGTAGCCGTGTGACAACCTTGGATTTGTACAGACCATTAATTGACAAAGTGCTTCAATTGCACCATTTATTGCTACGTGCA
Organism: Limnodynastes dumerilii; assembly: GCA_011038615.1. Taxonomy (NCBI): domain Eukaryota; kingdom Metazoa; phylum Chordata; class Amphibia; order Anura; family Limnodynastidae; genus Limnodynastes; species Limnodynastes dumerilii. The sequence continues at coordinate 124,221 of WWET01002999.1, forward strand.
CTTTTATTTTAACTTTTGGTTAGAACATGTTCCAAGAGTGGGTAACGATGTTGCTGACGCACTTTCCATATGTCACTGTAAATTTAAGTCACTGCATCCTGACATCAGTCCAACGGAAGCTACAATTTTTTTGTCATATTTTGCATTTAGCAGGTAGTCAGTATGGGTTAGAGGACATAGCCCCTTGTCAGTATAGACAATGTCTTATCAGTAAGTAGCTTGGTCAGACAGATGTTGCTAAACAATTTTTAAGGTTGGACCAAATTACGGCCGATTCCTCAGGATCAAAGGCGACCCATCGCTTTAAATATATTAACAAATTGATGCAGTGGTCCCAAGCATTGCTAGTCATATTTATGGGACAATATTAATTAGAGCTGCTTTGCTTTCACAGGCGCTTTCCGTGTAAGCAAATTGGTTGCATCATGTCGCTATTTCTTTACTTCTGGCCTTCTCTCCAACGTTATTATCTTTACTGCAGCAGTTCATTGGGGGACTCATAAAGGGAAAACGATTGTTGGGTAGTTGGGTATAATTGGTTAATCTTAAGAGGCATGACTGTATTGAGGTTTGCCTGGTTAGGGGGATTCAATTGTGGGATGTATGGCTTTCTACATCCCTGATTTGGCTTACCCATCTTCACGGAGTTCCTCTAACAGTTTATCAGTTTAAGGTTAGTTTCAAAAGCTGTTTATAGGAATCAGGTTTTGCCTCAGATTTATGGAATGCTCTTCTTCCGGATTAGTGTAGCTTCATCCATGGCTACAGGATTTAAATATTCGCAAAATTACAGAAGAAACCTGTTAGTTTATAGTAATAGGTAGCATGCTCCTTTTCTTTCCTCCCTTCCCGCTGCGTATTTGGATAGGCTTCCAGGGCTAGCCAGAGCTGCTTGCCACACTGCGGTGTGGGGGCGTGGAAGGCTTTTTCCTCACATCCCATGGGGCAACAAGTAATTCCCCTGTTTAGAAAAGACTCAGATGAGGAGTACGTTTTTTCACCTCATCCATTGCGTGGCTTCATTCATTTTTTCTTAGTTACAATTAGGCTTAGAAGTCCATTGCCACCTACGGGCATGGACACCTTTTGTTGTTTTTCCTGAACCATGCCAATGGTGATGCCTGTTAAACATTTTTTTCCCTCCCAATTTTCCTTACTGCTGTTTTATTACTGCTACAGATTGTATGGACCTTTGGTCATTCCTTTGTTTATTGGGCAAAGTTACTCCTATTGGGCCAGATCCAGAACAACACCAGCTGGCATTGTTATGGTGGGCGTATGCTTAAGATCGTCTTTTTGCCCAATCTGCGCATGTGCCAAGCAGATGTTTTAAAGTGTAACTATGGTTTTTTTCTATTTGTGAATTGGACTTCCCTAACTATAGCGTATTTACAGTGGAAGGGGCGTGCCAATCTTATGAACACCGTAAATATGCTTTAGTTAGGGAATGTAGGTGGGGGGAGGCATGCTAATGATACAATAAGGGCAGGGTTCACCAGTTACAGCCAGTGTGTTGTTACGTCCTGCCGTAGTTACGCTGCCAAAAGACAGTGTAACTATGGCAGGACGGGGGCAGTGTCAGGGGGAGTACATTGTAGTTACGCTGTGCGTTAGTACGCACAGCACTTGGCCATAGCTCTGGATCGGGCCCATTGTCCAGAAGTCTGGGGAGTTCGTTTGTTTAAGAAACCCTATGAGTTTGTTGTCCACCTGGGGAAGGAATGACATGGCTACATTTCTGGATTACAGCTTATGAGAGACATCAAGATCTGCTTCAAACTGGCACTATCGCATGAAAATGATCTTAGTTTTAATGCCATTTCCTTCTTGTATATTCATGCTGTTCTTTTGTCTGTTATAAGTATATTGTTTGCTGATTATATCTCAGTTTTTATACTGTCCAACCCTTGTGCCTTCCAATCCAGATTCAAGGCTTATTCCTTATGTTAGCCTTCATTACAGAGGCTAATGGATAGATTTTGTTACCCAAAATTCCACACACAGGAAAACAGGACACTCCCCTTGCACTCCTATGTGTGTGGAGTGCCCTGTGAGTTACCTTAAGTATGCATCTATGTGTGTGTGTGTGTGTGTGTGTGTGTTTGTAGCTAAGCCCTTACATTATGATTTAAATACCAATGCCCACCTACCATGCCACCATGCGTGTCTCATATGCATTGTGAGTGGGCCAGTCTCCCAAATGCTGTCCGATGTAGAATTCTATGAACTGAGCATGTACAGTACATATGGCAGGCAATTTTTGTACATAACATATGTGTTGTGCAAATATCTTTCTTGGTTTTCTAATAAGTAATGAAAGATGCTTTGAAATGGCCAAATAGCAATTGATCATATAAATGTGTGTGGTTTTATATGAATATATCTGTATTGTATAACTGTATATGTTAATGTACCTAACCAGACATCTGAAAAGGTGCGTAGATAAAGATGTCAAGTTACATTTTGAAAACTGAAATATTTTGGTATTTATTCCACTAACACTGTCTTGAGAATTGAACATAGTATTTTTATCTACAAAATATATCAGTAAATAGACAACCAACATTCAAAATACCATTGCACCTGTTCCAGAGTTAAGGGTTAAAGCAGCACGTAATAAATATATTGTTATGACACTCCGGGTTTACCTGGTTAGAACCGGAGTGGTCAAAGAGAGGGTATTTGTGGTACCCCGGGATTACCCGGTGAGAACCGAGGTGACCACTAAGGAGACAGGCAGAGCGAACGAGTAGGTTTCCGGAGACCGGAGACTTTACTATCCAGGGGGTCTTCACCAGTACCCCTGATGGTGGGGATGGGCTTGGCAGCGGCCTGATAGCCTGGACGGACCCCGGTGAACCAGACTCGAGGAAAGGAGAGAAACACCAGGAGTGTACACCAGACAGGAGGGACGGGAGTAGTTTATAGATAGTGGGAGTAGTAGTCCAGAAGCGACCGGACTGTAACGGACAACACAGAACACTTAACGCAGCACATGGGACAGAAGAGTGTTCACGAGACGGTACATGGCGTACAAGGGCTATCACACACTCAAGCACACAGCGGTGCCTCCAAAGAGGTAACATAAACATTCACTCAAGGTAAGGATAGGAACTGCAGGGAAGGTAAGTACAAGGTAGGGGTGAGAACCTGGGCAGGAAACACAAGGGAGCTAGGGCAGGATTCAAGGCAGGTAAGTAGGTCAGGCAACGGTCAGATCACTAGGCTGGAAGCACTAGGCACACAGTAAGAAGCAGGTCACAGAACTGAGGAACAGACTCTATAACCAGCACCTGGGAGAAGTGAAAGGGTGACTAAATAGAGACAGCTGCACAGTGATTGGCCAGCAAACCCAGGCCCAACCCAGGAAGTGACACAAGCAGCAGAAGGCATAAGAACCCTGCAGGCAGAGCATGTGGCTAACAGAGAAGCGGCACAGTTTGGAGGTAGTATGGATGCTGCTGCTAAGGAGCCTGCCGGCAGGGGAATCCACTGGAGCAAGGTAAGATAGTAATGGGGATAGGAGCAGTGCGTGCAGCTTGCCGTTAGAAGGCAGCTGTAACAGTGGGCAGTGAGATGGAGACAGGCAGGGACAAGAAGGGCATTTTTATTACTGATGAGGTGGACACCCAGACGGAGCCCTTCGATCTTCGTCTGGGTTAGGCGTTTCCCGACTGAGCGGGCTTGTTGGGGCAGTTGTCAGCCCGGTGAGCCTTACCTCCACAGTAAAGGCATAACCCAAGGGTGCGACGTCTAGTCTTCTCCTGCTTGGTCAGCCGATACGAACCAATCTGCATGGGTTCATCCATGAA
>WWET01002999.1:139846-160174 GCA_011038615.1 Limnodynastes dumerilii
TTATTGATAGGAGCATCAGAAAAACTGAAAACTAGGTCATATTTAAATACCGCCTCTGTGCCATAGGGACATTTAGAGGCCTGTGCTCTGTGCAGAACTGTCCAGGGCTCTAGTTGGCGGGGGGAGTACTTTTCAGCTATCATCATAGCCAGAAGGTCACCCAATGTCACACAATTTGGCATGAAGAGATCGAGAGCAGAATTTCTAAAGGCTTTCTTAATGAGTCAGTCAGTTAGTGTAAATCTCATCTCCCTTAACACAGGCAACTGGGGCATGAGCTTTTACCTGCATTTATGTATGACAAAAACAATGCTTATCCATATTTGTTTCCTTTGTTGTTTAATTCTTAAAGTCTGATTATTTATTTGTATTTGCAATATTTATTAAAGATGAACATGTTTTATTAAATATCTATTTACAATTAAATAACTAGGTGCTCAGTCACACCATGACAAAGAGTGCCAAAATGCAGAATCAACACTACAATGTACCTCAAACAGTCTTAATCTGTTCCTTTAAAGCATTCTTTCTACACAGGCTTCAGAAATCCAAAAATCAGAGATATAATATAAGTAAATTTCAAGCAGATCACAGCATCAACACATCAGGAAGACATTAAGAGCTTAAATCAGTGTTCACACATTTCTTATAAAAACAGACCAAAAAATATTCATGGAATGATTTAATGGAATCATTTTGCTTAAAACTGTATTTGATTTACTAATTAAAAAAATATAAAAGAAAACAAACACATTGGTCTTTAATGAGCTTGTTAATAACTCCAGGTGTAAAATAAATCTCCTAATTGCATCTGTTCTAATTATGTTAATGTCTCTGCACTCATCCCATCATTACCTAAATTTATCAAAAAGGGCTAATTAATAGATGACATTAGTATCAAGGGACAGGAAAATATTTTCAAAAATATCTTGTGTATTTTTTGTCGTTATAAATTGAGGTCAATAATCAATTTCTAACCATAAAAAACATGGCCAAACATTAACACACAAATAAGCTTAATTACCAGTTTACATCTTTATGTGTTGCAGAGTATGGTTTACCTGTACAATGGTTTTTTTCTCGAAAGACCTTTGTACTAAAGCTGAATGCAGACCGCAGGCAATTGCTCAAAGTCTGCATTTTAGAAAGCGGAGGAGATGCAACTCCAGGAATTGCGAAGACTCCTCTGTCAAAAAGTGCCATCTCAATTTACTCTACCCTTAACCTTTTCTTTATACTAATCCTCTCTTTACCACAGCATAACCCTAACCTTCCCTTTCTTCAGCCCTAATCCTAACGCTCCATGAACTTGAGCCTAACCTTAACCCTCCATGCCCTGCAGCCTCACCTTAATGCTCCATCCTCCGCAGCCTAACCCTATGCTTCCCTTTAAGCCCTAACCCTAACCTTTACCCACCTTAGCCACCGCCGCCTAACCATAATGAAGGAAACCACAACTGCTGCAGCCTCTCGCTATTGGAAACATGGAAATAGGTTCCCATTGTCAATAGCAAATTTATACTTTCAGCCTATTTTGAACAATGACACAGCCACCATTTAGCTGGCGCCTTTATCATGGTCAAAATTCAGCCCCTCGGACCGGCAACCACATTCTGTGTTGCCAACCTGAACAAAACTGATGCTTTGGTAAGCAGTTTGTTCATAAGCATGTTCATTTGGTCATGAGATCAGAAATCATAATATCTTTTACATAATAAATCAACCAATTCAACTGTGCCTCTCCTTTAAATTAGAGATTGAAGTGCGGTGGTATAAGGGGGAATGCCATACAAAGCCGGTGCAATGTGGTAAGCGGAGGGATGCAGTGCAGAAGGGCACCAGGCTAGAGAGGCACCCAACCTGATCCCCGCTCCACAGCACTGGTCTCCTCCCTAAGCCTAATTTGATGCTGCTGTTATTGTAAGGTGCTCTCACCACTCTGGCTATTAGCTAAATGATACTGGTGTGACCAAAGGAGAAATACATGAGGGGGCATATTGGAAGGCTAGAGAAATTCTTGAGGGGGCATATTGGAAGGCTGGAGAAATACTTGAGGGGCATATTGGAACGCTGAAGAAATACATGAGGAGGCATATTGGAAGGCTGAAGAAATACATGAGGGGGCATGTTGGAAGACTGGAGAAATACACGAGGGGGCATATTGGAAGACTGAAGAAATACATGAGAGGGCATATCGGAAGGCTAGAGAAATACTTGAGGAGGCATATTGGAAGGCTGGAGGCAGACAAATGAGATTGGATAAATTAAGACACTATATATACATAATAAATGTAATTAGTAAATGTTCGGGTGAGCTTCAGCATACAGTCATAAATGTCAATAGTTATATGATTTTAAGCTCACCGCAATGCAGTTTTCTTGTTGATCCTCAAACATCTGTGTTGCAAGTTCTTTACACATGCGATGATAGTGACAATGTGCCTGATCCAGAGGTACGCCGATGCGCTGTGCTTACTAAAGCACAGCGTATCGGAGTTCACTTACCTTGACACTCCCCCTGTGCTGGCGTATGTCCCCTTCCTTACGCCGGCTGACGGCTACCCTAACTTCGGCCGGCGTAAGGAAGGGGCCATACGCTCGCACAGGAGCGTATGGCCTCTTAGAACGCCCCAGGTACGATGTAGCGCTGAGCGTGCTACCGCTCAGCGTTACATCGCTGCCTCCCCCTGGCACTCCCCCTGTGCGGGCGAATGGCCCCTTCTTTACGCCGGCTGAAGGCTACCCTAACTTCAGCCGGCGTAAGGAAGGGGGCATATGCTCGCACAGGAGCGTATGGCCGCTGAGCCCTCCCTCTTACCCTCATTTAACTACCTCCCCCCGCCAACCTGCACTAACCTGAACGTAGGGACGCTGGGGGACGTCCCCTCCAGCGTCCCTACGGCGTACCTCTGGATCAGGCCCAGTGTGCAGTAAGAAATTCAAAGATATATCCCTGCATGCAAAGAATACAATTAACTTGACTCCCCCTGAAATCAACATGGTTTAGCCCAGAAGTAACTTTTCTCTTTTAATTTCAAGCTCTTTCTTAAGTCTGGATCCAGCCCATTATGTATATGACACTAATATGTAATGGCAAAAACAGCTTTATAAGCATATATACGTTTCCAATTAGTTGCTCCATCCAGGTGATGAGGGTTGCTCACTTGGAGTTGCTGGAGTGATAAAAGTATGTGTTAACACCAATGTATTTCAATGTATCGACTTCAGTGTGTATTGAGTGATGTACACTAAGGGGTAGATCCAGACCTAAGTACGTTAGCGATTTTACGCTAGCTGCTGACGTAAAATCGGCAAATAGTATGTACTGCGCATGCACACGGCAGATGTTACTCTACGTAACTCTGAAAGTATATACCATCAGCGTAACTACAGATGAAGGGCCGTGTCATCCATACGACACCCGTAGTTACTTTTTGTAGGCAGAGGGAGACATTTAAATAGTACAGTATGGGCCGGGTTAGGCCGTTACGTACACGAGTACTTACGCTTTGAAAAGTTAAGGTAGGGATTGGGTAGCTCCCCATACAAGCGAGGGGAGTGCCTAGGGGAGTTCATTGAAAGGTAAATACGCTACGCAATGTAACGTAACAAGCACTTAGGTCTGGATCTGGCCCTAAATGTTTAAATATTTACCAGTGGTGGTCCTGGAAATTATCAGTCAGTCATGTGTGAGGATTGTCATATCCTGTCTACTGGAAGTTACAAAGTTGCATTGCTTGTAAATAAACTTATTTTACAAAGCTATTTTTTTTTTCTTGTTCATGTGAGGTATGAATGTATAAACACTGTTACTTACAGACAGGTTGCAGAAATAAAAAATGATACAAATACACATAAATAAACATACACAAACTGACAAGGTCTTCTAAGACATACAGTATTTTTCTTACAGAAAAGACACACACACCGAGGATATTTATGTGTATCATTTTTTATTTCTGCAGTATGCACAAGGGTTACTGTAAGCTAACATTAGAATTACTTGTTACGCAGGAAACAGGATGCAATCTGTATGGTATAGCAGTCACTAGGATGATAGAATAAAGGTATGGCTGTTACTAAGATTGTTTTGTGTGGCAGTTTCTAGGGCGCAGTGTGCATTGTATGGCTTCACAAGGATGCAGTCTATATTATATAGTGGTGACTAGGATGAAGGGCCTGATCCAGAGCTACGAAATTGTCCGATTACGAGCGAGCGTTCGACCGTTTTTTGCGTATTTTCGTACGAAAATACGCAATGCGCATGCTCAGTATGACAACTTCCGGTCGGCTGGACGACATGAGCGTATAGCGGTCGTATTGTGAGCGAAGTGTTCGCTCGAGGGGCGTGCGTTCAGTACGACGATCGCCTGGGCGCTCGTTTTACTACACGGAGGCGGGGATAGCCATTTAAATTGTACAGTATGGGCGTGCTAAGCCCGTACGCTCAGCGTATTATGTGCGAAAATTCGTACGGCCGACGGTAGTACCTAGTGTAGGGTATAGCCGCCGTAAGCAGGTACTTTTCAATGGGAGTGTCATGGGCGTGTATGTTTATGCGCACAGGCGGACGTACGCATTCGCCCGTCGGACGGCACCGTCGTAGCTCTGGATCAGGCCCGAAGTCAGTATTGTATGGCAGTTACTTGTATATATAACAGAGACTAGGGCACTATCTCCATTGTATAGTAGTGACTAGGATTTGCTTTGTTTTTTTTGTTGTTACAAGATTGCATTCTGTATTTTATTACACTCACATGGATACTGTAATGTATGTTGGTCACTGGTTTTAAACATTAAATAAGCAGGAGGGCACCGAAAACCGTAGCACCGACCAACATGCCATACCATTACTGCTAATTTCTATTATTTCTATGTTTCCATACCACCACTTCTAAATGGACATATTGCCACTTCTAAATTTACACTTCAACCAATGCTTTAAATTATGGGTCAAATAGAAAGAGGCATTCCATGGAATTAATAGTTAAAATGGTGCTTTCTAAACTCCAAAATCTATTAAGAAATACAATTTTTTCCTCTATTTTAGAATCATAAACTTCGTAACAGGGCAAAATGGGAATGAAATTACATAATATTGTCACATACCATTACACTGTTCATGAAGGCAGAAGTGAGAGTTAGTTACTGGGTGCCAGGGCAGTGTCTATGCATCTGTTACTCTGTTCAAAATGTTTTTTTCATCATGACTGTTTCTTAGCAGCCTGGACCTCAGTTACTCAGGCTGGAAGTATGTCAGCATATTTGCCACGAATGGCTAGCTGGAAGTGTTAGTCTCCCTCATTGCCTGCTCTCATTTGTATTTCTGATCATGATTTTGTGATTTTGTATTTGCCATTCCCTGTTGTTGCCCAGATTCCCTTACTCTCCCCACCTTTCTTTCAACTTTGTACAAGCCACCAGGAACTCCGGTGAACAATTGACTTCTAGTTTAATTATGTGCCCTGGTGTGTGCCCACCGTAACAAGTATTATTCAATTTTCTTACTTTTTCCCTCGTATACAGTAACTTTAAACAACAGCTTAAAAAGATGTTAATTTTTTTTTGTAAAATGAGTTTAGTAACGTGTTCAATAATTAAGAGAATTTATTCTATTTTATTTCTCTTAAATGACATTAGTCTCAATTTCAAGTCAGTCAGATAATAAGCAGAGTCTTCCACATTAATTCCCTTTATAAATATGTACATAAATATGTCACCTATTGCTTGACAGCAAAATCTAATGAGCCCCCTACAGGCTGAGTCAGCTGTGAGGTTTATTTTTAAGAAATGAACTACAAAGACCATTTATGTTAAGGTTTCTGCATTCATCCCTTCCTTACCTAAATGTATTATTTCTCTTGCATGCGTGTGCCTAATTCCGCACATGCAGACATACAGGTCCATGATCTTTTTGTATTAAAGAATTTCAAAAACATGTCAAGTCTACTGGGAGATAATTCTTTAGACCAGTGGTTTCCAAACCTTTCCTCAAGGCTCCCGAACAGTACATGTTTTCCAGATCTCCTTGCTGGAGCACAGGTGTGTTCATTATCGACTGTTTAAAAGATCAACAGGTTGTATAATTATATACCTTGTTATGTAGGGAGATCTGGAAAACATGCACTGTTGGGGAGCCTCGAGGACTGGTTTGGAAACTTATGCTTTACACTATGGACAATCTGACACAGAAAGGGTAAGCATGCTGAATGGCATGATTACCCATTCATTCATAAAAATTTCATAATAATAGTATTTTCAAAATAGAGGCAGCCAACATCAGCTTTTGGCTGCCTGTATTTCTAAAATACTATTTTCAGACTCGAGACTGCATCCTATTTTATACCAGCCAGTTGCAATCTGCCTCGCCGAGAAGTAATCGATTATCCACTTTATTGTATTTTTGTGATATTTTTATATTGTATTTTGATATGTATGTCTGTACTGTACTTTGTTATATTTTGTACGGTGCTGCGGACACCTTGTGGCGCCTTTTAAATAAATGATAATAATAATAATGATTATCCAAAATGAAGATGCAGCAGTGAATGGTAAGTATTAATGTAACCCCATCTCTTAACCTAATCCTTACCCTAACCCTCCCCTTCCATTACTCTAACTCTCTCCCACAGCCTGACCCTAAGACTCTCTTCTTTGCAGCCTAACCCTAAGACTCCCTTCCTTGCATCCTGACCCTAAGACCCCCCTTCCCAGAGCCTGACCCTAAAATTCGACTCCCTGCAGCCTAACCATAAGGCTCCCTTCTACACAGCCTATCCCTAAGACTACCCTCCCCGCAGCCTAACCCTAAGACTATCCTACCCACAGCCTGACCCTAAAACTCCCCACAGACTCCTAAACCTAAAATTCCCTATAGACTCCCCTGTAATACTCACCTGTCCGTTCCGATGGTGCGATGGGTCTGTGGTGGTTTCCAAATTAATGAACAGGTAAATATGCAGAAAAATAAATTTGGCTTACTGACCCATTCATTAGTAAAAGTTTCTAATTAGTAATATTTTAGAAATAGAGAAAACCGAAAATGAGCTTTCGACTGCCTGTATTTAGAAAATAGAACTAAATACTGCTAATGCATCCCATAGAGGAGTACACCTCAATCCTAGTAGACTGCGCCATCTTAACTCATAAAAGTGGCTCTTCTTAAAGGAAAACACTTACTGTTCTAAACTTGAAGTTTCTTACTGGAAATGCTTTATATTGCCAACTTTTATCTGCACCTCTAAGCTATGCTGGAAATAGGTAGTTAGGCCTTCTGGCTTCTTGTTAGTTCAAATATTGTGCAGCATATGCATTTATTAAGCCTCCATGAACATGATGTCTATTACAATCTTGGTTATACCACAATTGAGAAAAGAATCCACATTCATCAAATATTTGATTTAAATTTAGATTCATCCGAATTTTCTCAATAATAAAACAAAGAGAATTGCATAAACTAAAATAAGGGGACTCTTAACCTATTTATATGATTTCTGTAGTTCTTAATAAGGCTATGACACCTGTAGGCATATAGCTTAGACCACTCCTGATAAAACTGCTCTATCTGAGAATAAAGAATAATATCTCTGCCTTATGCCAAGACATACCAAATGCAAGCCGGTATACATGAGACAACAGCTTTGCATTTCATCAAACACTTTATCAAAAAGCTGTAGGGGTATTAACAAATGTATCCATATCTCTATATTGTTAATAGAGGACACACTTTATAAACTATTACTGTAGTACACTAGCAACTGTGCTTTGCTATACAGCTGCCAATGATATGTTGTCTTGCACTGATGTGTTTGCCATGCAAACACCAATGCATCATTGGTGGTCTTGAAAATAAAGATAAAGCAAATTTGTTGTTTATTAAATCTGTTAGCAGGCCATCATTTATAGTACATTAAGACAATATGATTCTACAGTATTTCCCTAAGCATGCACTTACCCTTAATTTCTCTATAAAACAAGTGTTGAAAACCTAAAATAAAAGACTATAAACAAGAGCTGAGAACAGGAAAATAAGAGGGAAACATGGTTAGAAGCATGAAAGGAAGAGTATGAAAGAGAATGAAGCAATGAGTGAGATGAAGGACAATGGGAAAACAGAGAACTGGGAAATACGAATAGACAATGGGAGAATGGGAATGAAAAGAGGGAGGGCTGTAGAGGGAGTCAGTGACTGAGACGCATGCTGCAGCCCAGTGTTTTGTTTGAGCAGCAAGGGAACAGAACAGAGTGACTGGTAGGAGAGACATAAGGCACAGGCACTGGGACAGAGCTAACAGACTGTCAGGAGAAGAGACAGAAACACACTCTCAATGTAAGCATGATGAAAAGTCGGGAGAGCAGCAGACGGAAGACACAACTACAGTGAGTGTTAGCACTGAAAGTGTGTTGAGACTGAGTGCTGGAATGGCATCAGGGCTTCAGGACAAGATGAAAATACTGATATATCCGTATGTACGTGGGAGTCATTACATGAATAGAAGAGGAAACTGCAGTGCAGGCATAAGAGACTGTAAAAACTGGGTTTAGAGAGTCAGTACTAGAACATCAGTGGGGTGCTGCAGTGTAATGTTCTATAGTGGTGTATGACTGTGTGCTTACTAAAATAGACTGCAGAATTTATCAATGGCACATCACAAAGTAGAAACAAGCATTTCACATGCAGAAGAATGAATGGTGTTGTTCTTTTAAATAGCTTATAGTGTTACTAAATAAATTATATAAACATATCTATTGTAATCATTCTCTTTAACAGATAAAGAAAAGACTATTGCTATAGCTCTGCATGCACTAAGGGATTCCAGGTATACAAAGTGTATGTAGAAAAATGTGTATATGGCTTGTTGTGTGTCTGCGTTGAATTGAATGATTACAAACATTGTGTTAGCTCTAATATTTATATATATTTAAAGAACAGGTTATACATCTGAATGGTTTCTACTTCTATGTGTACACAAGACTTTAAAGCATGTGCAATTATATTTAAATTGCAAATGTCACAAACATATTGTCAATAGGATCCTTTCACAGCTTTAAATAAAAGCATTGAATAAAGAACTAATTATATATAGGAGTAATGCAACATTATATATACTGCAAATTATAATTGCATGTTGATTGAAATAAAATCTATAGTAATATACAGCAATGAAAAAATATCTTAAGTACACTGATAATAGTGCATCATACTCACAGTTAATACATAATTACATCACACACATCCTCCTACTAACAGTATTTTATGCTCTGTTAGATAAGAGGATATTACATGCCACATTTGATATTATTAATATATCTTCCTTACAGATAGTTAGTGGAGCCAAGAATGCTATGTAGCAAGCATTTGACCTATTTATGCATACTTACATGAACAAACATCTCTCTAAAGGTTCACATTATGCCCTGCACATACTACACGCATGTTTTGTTCTAAGCTACAAAACATATGGTCACATCATACCTAAATAAACTGCAAAACACTATATACTGTACATGGGGTTTCTGTTTAGTTGATAATAATATACAAAGGCAGTCAAAGCCGCCAAGTATCCAGATCCATAAAATACAAATGATGGCCTCTGTACACTTTGCAGAGTAATTACATGAAAAATTACTTGGGTACAAATGCGAGGGCAGGTAATAACAGCATATTGAACTCACACAGTCTGTCTGACAATATATGACATGCACTCAGTTAGCCACAGTTATAAAATTATACACAGTGATTACCAACTTGATTTTGTCAGTTGTATTTAAAATTTGAAGGCATGTTTTTAACATTTCCATCCTGCTGAGAATCAATTAGTGTCATATTAGTAGTGTTCTGAAAATGTCTGCCACCTTTCTTTATGTGTGTTTTGTGAATAACGTAAAGAAAAAAAACTCTATTCTCCTTATCTGCCTGTCATTTTTAAATTAAGGCAAATAGGTTTGATGGTGAAGAGCAGCTCATATAGACATAGTGCCACTAACTTAATCTGTTAATATATCCAGCAGTGTTCTCGGGTTTATAAATTCAGTGGCATTGGTCTGTGAACATCTGTATGACAAGAGAAATTGCTGAAATGACTGGACACAAAGGAGTTGAGTAAGTGTCCATGGTGCTGAAATGTTCTACAGCAGTTTGCTTAAAACAGAATTAGGAGTTCTATGGTGTTGTGAATGTGCTTTCAATGCGGATCCATATGTGCTTTCAATGTGGATCCATTATATTATACTTAAAATAAATTATAAAATAGGTTATGATTCTTTTTTTGTTACTGTTAATTCATCAGTCAACTTATGGCCAAAACAAAATATAGCCATTGAATCCTAAACATAATATAGCCATAAATTATACTATTCTGGCTATATGACTATAAATTATTTTACACATTGGGATATTCCTATGGTGGCAAAATACTGCAGGTCTGTTCTAGAGTTTGAAAGTAAGGGCAAGTGCAGTCCTGAGCACTAAATGCATTCAAGAAAAATACTTTGTATTTTAGAACTCAAACACTGCCTAGTTTTATGTTTAAGCTGTAAATCAGAGTTGTGTTTGGCAACATCACCTCTCAACTCTAATTCTATTTTCACAACTCAATTTCGCCTTCACCTGCAATTTAACATTGTTTTGCCAAAGTTGTTCATTTTACCTGCTTGTACTCCCACACTCTGAATTAGCCCTTTCTTGATGCATTCTTGTTTAAATAAAAACATATTATTCCCAACATATTCAACCTTTGCAAGACTTAAAAATAGACATTTAAAATTTGGAACCAGAACACATAAAAAAGGGGCATTAATTAATAATGAATTAATTCATTTATTTAAAAAAAGGGCATCATATTACAATAGTGCCTTACAATCACAAATAAATAATCATTGTAAAACAAGACTGGATAATAACAACAATTCGACTGGGAACCTGATCCAGAGTTTTTAAACAGTGGATGTGCAAATCTCTAACGCTGCTATTCAGGCTTAAAAAACTATCATGTATTGTATGATCTAAAAGTTAATAATTGCTTAAATTTAACCAATTATTTTTTTTTGACATTTGTATGGATGTGTTTTTTAATACAAATAGAGCCATTTAATGCTTCAAAATTACCTTCAGTTTACACTTTCACCAGCTCCTGAGCGGGTGTAAAATGTTAAGTGTAAGCCCAGGGAGTCCGACCTACTACTGAGCTTACAGCTGTGCTAAACAACCCATTCCACTAGTGATGAGCACACATAAGCAAACGCGTGGATTCTCTGCGTCCATCTTTCTGTGCTCGCTCCCCTTTTGCACATGTGAAATGCAGTATACCAGCGCTCTGTGTCCACCTAAAAATAGACTCTGTGTAATGTCTTGGGTGTGTAAGAGGGACCTCGTTACAAATTTAAACTCTATTGTATATTAGGGGTTTAAAAAAATGTATGAACAACATAACATTCCTTAAGCCCAAAAATGGCATTAAACTAAAGTGCACTGTTAATTGGTCATATTCTTCATTAGCATTAAGGACTGTCCTCTATAATATTATAGATCACAGCCACATATCACAAATATTATTGTAAGTACATTGAATAATGTTTAGGGATGCTCCAATCCATATAGCAGAGGTATTAGCATTATATTAATTATTAGAGAATACATAATGCACTGAGCAAAAAGGAAAACCATAGGACCATGAAGGAGGCTCCACAATTCTCTCTGATTCTATAGAATATAATTCTAGATGCTGATAACTATAAGCAGTAAATAAAACAGCTGTGTCTTTATCTGCCATGAATAGAAATCCCCAGTGCATCCTATCAGTCTAACCAATAACAATCAAATAATGATTTCATCTCATGAAATGATTAATTTTTACTGTTTAAGATCCACCGCAGTAAAGGAATAGCACACTAATGTATTACTAAATCTATGATCTAGTGCCCACAATGATTATTATTGTGTATTTATTTTAAGAAGTGTAGATCTGCTTATTTGTTGTGATACTGGACCAAGTTCAAAGATTTAGCTTTGCTGCATACAGATCTTCACGCTTCCGTGTTCAGATTCATACACATGCTGTATCTCCAAATGCATAATGTTTCGGCCCCCTTCAGGATCCATGCAAACATACAACTAACCATCCCACTCCCTGTCTAATCTAAATCCCTCCCACTTCTAACTAAAACCTCCCCAAGGCGGCATTAGCATGCCTTCTTCTGACTAAACTACTCCGGTCTTTAAAGACTGCACAAAGGAAATCTACGTACCTAAATGGTAGGTACATAGTAGGTCATTATGGAAAATACCGTACTTAAGAAGCAGCTGCTTCTTAAGTGTGAATACGGTCCTGCGACACTAAAGCTGGGTGCACACTAGCTGTTTTAAAATGATACGATGGGCCTGATCCAGACCTACGATGTAGCGCTGAGCGTACTAACACTCAGCGTTACATCATGGGACTCCCCCTGACACTCCCCCTGCCCTATCGTATTTACACTCCCTTACGCCGGCTGAAGCCTACCCTAACTTCAGCCGGCGTAAGCGTCTGTAAATACGCTGGGACGGTGGCGTTAGTACGATAACAACACCTCCCAGCCTCATTACCCTCCCTCCCCCCGCCTCCTTGCTCTAACCTCAGCGTAGCAACGCTGGGGGACGCCCCCTCCAGCGTCACTACGCTGCTCCTACGGATGCCCGATCGTTGATTGGGCGTTGCCGTAGTTACACCGGGCAACATCTGCCCGGCGCATGCGCAGATCGGCTTTTCAGCCAATCTTATGCTTACGCCCGCCGTACTAGTAGGTCTGGATCAGGCCCGATGACTGTTAAAGTTTTTCACATGCCATCTAAAGTCTCGATCAGCTGCCCAATGCCTCCATACACAATACTAAGATTTTTGGTGGATCTGTCCCATAAAAGCCTTACTTTGTGAAATAGTTTGATAGCATTTTTTGGAAAGTTTAAAAAATGGAATCAAGTGATGTTGTGTACTTTGCGATAATCAGGCATGATCGTTGTAGAGCACACGTTTACACAATATTGTTCCAAAAACTAATTTATTGTGGGATTGGAACGATAATTGTGTATAAAATCCCCAGTGTGTACACAGCTTAAGTCTTACGAACACACAGAGCTTTTCAGTCAGTTTGCAGAGCACATCATTTCAGTTTATATTAGTCTACCCATTTCCAGTTATGTTATGTTCTGTTTTGTGTTAACTTCTTTAGTAAGGTCATTGTCTGACACAGCATATCAATAACACCTGTAATAATTTTAAAGTAAACATGCATGAATATGAAATTACCAGAATGCCACAAAATAAACTCTCAAAGCAGTTTCGTTGCACTAACGTGTCTAAAAACGACTTTAAATGCACATAACACAGACTCTGCTCTGTGGCTTAGGACCAGTGACATTCTGGCATTGCCATCATGGTTTGTGACGAACTATTAAAAAAACAAATGCATAGATTACATGTGTTTTTTTTCAAGAGCTTTTGAAACTTACTTAGATCTGTAAGGTGCCATAACACATTTACCTGTGGGTAGAATTGGATGAGTAAAAAAAGTTTAAACACTTTACAAAGGTGACATTAGGAACAATGGGTGTGATGAAGAGTTGTGTGTATTTTGTTTGTTAAACATATATATTTACAACACATTCAATTAGTGTGCGATGAAAAGTTATGCTTATATTTTGTAAAGAACTTCTAGAATTTGTTATATGTGCAACTCTACCTGCACCCGGCTGGGCAGGTGCAACATCACATGTAACTTGAATGTGCATACCCCTAGTCCAAATCATAACTCTTGATATCACCCTTTGGAAGTACAGTGGTGTATGTCCATTAAATGCAGCGTATATTTTCATACACATAATTTCTAGGCATGTGCAGTGCTAAAAAAAAAAAAGCTTACATACAACAATACCTGCTGTTTACATTCAACTTTACTTTAAGGCTAAAATGCTTTAGTTGTATAACCTTTAAAATAACCATTATTATTCCAGCTAAGATGAGTAATTCATGTAATGTCCTCAGCTTCTGTAAGACTAAGGAATTTTAGAATTTACATTTTCATTTCTGTCCCAAAGCTAAACTGAAAGCTTCCTCCTTACCATATCTGTCTCATTCTATATTTGTCACCCTCTTCTTTCCCTTTTGTATGTAATGCAGCTGACATTATCAGTGTTAGGAAGATGATGCCAAGAAATCAAAGAAAGGGAGGCAAATAAGTCTAACTAAAATGAATCATTGTGAATTACATTGCTGGTGTCAAATAACTTATTGTCCATGGTGATTACTGTTGCTGTGGCAACAATCACAAAATCAACATTGGTACAGCAGGAAAAAAATATTGGTTTTAACTTTGAAAAATATTTAGTTTGCAGGGGTACCATAAATATACTGACAATACATATAAACTTCAAATTAATACATTTGTTACGTTGTCCCCACTCCTGGTCTTGTGTCTCTCCATACTGCTATCTTCTGTATTAAACAGAGAAGACAAAATAGCACTTCCAAATAAATCCTAGCCTGTCCAGCTCCAAAAAGGCATTTTTCCCTACCTGTGCAGCACCTATTGTGTAACACAGACAAATGCACAACACTGCTTAGAATACTCAAAGTTTGTTGTATACGCCTTTAGGTTGAGTCATTGTGCAGGGCTATATACACACCCCTTGTCGCCTCTTATCTATAAGTAACCAGACAAGGGGTTGGTAAAAAAGGACTCAAATGAGCCCTTTAAATGTATTATATAAATATAACAAAATAACAATAACAATACATTGTTGCAAAATAACACACAACAATAAACCATAAAGATGGTGACGGCAGAAGGAAGTGCATAAGCCAATCAGAGGGGCTATTTCCTCTCTGGCCCTTTAACAGCCAGTGGGGGCATATGACCACCCCACTTAATGGGTACCCGAATATTAACCAAAGTAGGGGCATGTAACCACCCCACTTGCAAGTGCTCCAAATTAAATGGCCAGAGGATACTCCCAACTGACCCGCTGGACCTGGGCCCACCCATGAAACGAAACCCAGTGCCGTCGCCATGTTCCAGTTGTTTGACAGCCACATCAGGAGCCCCTGACGAGGCTGCAGATGTAGCTGCTCCAATGCAGAAGGAGCGGGTTGAGAAATCCACACTATTGAGACCCCACCTGAATTAATGACCTGGTGGAAGACAGCACAAAACTGGAAGACGGTAAGTGATGGACTATCCGCATGACCCAACCAGACAAGACATCTCTGAGGGCACACTGCAAGAAAACGAGAACAGAGGGCCAGATGACGGGACAACACATCTCTAGAGCTTCGTAATGTGACCCACTTGCTCCCACCCGCTTTGTCACACTTTAATTTATGAATCTTACAAAGAACAGTCTCCTCTGTAATCATGACATTCCCAGTAAGCAAGCCTGTATCCAGGGCCATTCGTGACTTGGCCACCAATTCGCTCAGGCGAAAGGCGCCTGCAAAAGCCACTGAGAATCCATGGAAAAAAGGAGTACCTCGTAGCTGTTATGTGTCACCTGGGGTAAAGCTTGTAACAGAATGCAGTGTTTCGATGGTTAAGGGTCTGCGCCTGTCAGGGGGGGTTGGCTGTGTGCAGGCCCATTCTTTCAGGGCCTTAGATATTAGGAACCCTTTTGTGACATCTTGATGGCCCCCAAGCTTAAGAAGGAGATGCTCACCAGTGCTGTAATCATACTTGCCTTAGATCGTATTCTAGTCATATTCTCGTGAGATGAAATCCTCCAGGCGTATGTGACAAAGTGAGCCGCCAAGCGCCTGGTCATCTGCAAATTGCACCCAGACAGACCATGCTTTCTCGTAGTGCATGTGTGTTTGGGGCCAAGGAACACCCGGAGTACCCGTCACATTCGCTTCAGGGGCTAGGGAACAAAATTTATCCCAGTTAAACCTGGATAAAGCGTCTGCCAGCTTGTTATTAATGCCTGGGGCGCGCTGCATCCTGAAGCATACGTTATCTTCTAAGCAGCGCAAAACCAGATGTCTCAGAAGCCGGACTGCCAGCGGGAAAATAACATCCCTGTCCTGAAATCTATCCCCCCAGAGGGAACAGTTCTAAGAGTAACAGGTTGGAAGTTAAGCCAGAAATTTACCATTTGGGTGGCCAGGAGGCCAGGAGGCCGAAAGTAAGCCCCAAAACCAGACCCACCTGCTGCATCCATCATTAGGCACAATTCAGAGCTAGAGACCAGAGGTGGTAGCCACACCCAGACGGCGTTAAATTCAGAGAGAAACCTATCCCAGACCCTCAGATCTTCCTTGAGCTCGTTACTCATTCGAATCCAGAAGTGTGGTTTAACCACTCCAACCGTGGCTAGTTGAAGCCACCTGTTAAAAATCTTACCCAAGGGGATCACTCTGCAAGAGAGCGCCTAGCAAGGACTGAAGTGTACGCAGCGATATTTTGTCTAAAGCTAGCACACTGGCCATCTTGCCGTGCAAACTTTCAACCTTGTCCGCGGGCAACCTACACAACTCTGCCACTGTCGATTTCAATTCCTAGTTAAGATAGACAGGTGCTTGGGCCTTCTGTTTTATCCGAGGCAATGGGCACTCCCAGGGACCGAAAGAAGGTGGAGACTGAGAACAGAAGATGTGCGCATGCGGGGTTGTCGGCTGGAGTGACCAAGAGGAAGTCATCCAGACAGTCGACAACACCCTGGTGGCCAGTCCCTGCTGAGATGCACCGGTGCAGGCCAAATTCCCGAACAACGCCCAGGGCAGCTTCGAAAGATTGATAATAAACAGTAGAGTGGGACATGGGGATGGCGACATGCCTTCTGGAAAAGACATGTGCTGTATGAGCCTAAACTTACCTGGGGCTCTTTTGATCACTACTCCAATCAGGGAAACAACAAAGGGGATGAGAGGTGGTTGGGGAAAAGGGCCGACCATGCGACCGAGAGCAACCTCCAGATCCACCTTCGCTCAAAGCTGATCTGGGAAGTCGCGCACAGAACACAAGTTCTGGGGATTTTTTTATGAAACTGGCTTGGAAATTTTTATGAAACTGGCTTGGAAATGGGAAGGCGGAAGCCCTCCTCAAACCAATTATTAGGGACGGTGCCTTGGCGTGGGCCAGCGCTAGGTCTGCCCAGGACGAATTTGGAGGTGGTGCCGGCTCTCTTACAATCAATGGATGGGTGAGAACCACCACAGCGCATGCGAGTGACAGAAAGGGCAGGAGGTACCTCAAGTTAATTGTGATCTCTTTTAGGCATAACTGTGGAGTTGCCTGCCTGCTTCCCCAAGGCAGGCACTTTATGAAAGGGACGGGGTGGGACTGATGTTTGGCCCGATTGGTGAGTGACTGCTAACCAGACATCAATATCCCTGACCCCAAAACATATACCCCGCTTACCATTGAGCTTGCATCTGAAGCAGTCATAATACTCATGCCAGCAATTTCCTGGGTAGCGCATATGCCAACTCTGTACTTCGTTCATATAGGTGAATAAGTCCCCAAACTACGCCGGACGGTTTTCGCAATACGCAGCCACGAAAGCAAACATACCCAGGAGCCAATTATCAAAATATTTATAGGCCTCTTGGCCTATGCCTTTATTTTTGTTTGCTGCTACCCAGCCCAGCTTCTCCTCTGCGGTGGCAGTAAATACATATACAAAAATCCCCCTCCTAATGCACTCACGTACCTTAGGGCGGACCGTGCACACCACCGGGGTAATGGAACAATATACCATGTTATCTTGGTTAATAGCTGAATTAGCCCTGTGACTAGCATTAGCGGTGGAGCCCCTCCCCAGAAGGGTGTTTCCCCAGGAGTTTGATCAGTTTCCTGGGATGTGTAGCGGGGGAGGCGGAGGAGTCAGGGGAAGTCTGTGAGTCACTTGAGTCAATGTCTGTCAGTAAATATAGGTCCAACTCACCGTGTGGTGTCAGCCCAGGTACTGATAAAGATTTCAAAGCTGTGCTAGCGGTCTCTGGAGCCAGTGAGAGGGGCTCAGTGGCCTGAGTCTGTTCCATGCTGGGCTGGGCAGGGCAGGCGCCGATGTTTTCCTGCGGCAGTGACAGTGCTGTCCGTCTGCCTGGGAAAAAACTGGGACAGGAACCGAATCAGGTACTGTAATATTCTGGACTGCAGGCACCTCGGGCCTAGCTGGCATGGGTATCCCTCTGGTAAGGGTATAGAGGAGGGTAACAGCCCCAGGAGGGAAAGTAGGGCCAAGGTGGACTAAATGGGACTCCATATATGGCAGGGGGCCAGGAGAGTTGCCAGTCTACCGGCCCCTGGGAAAGACCCCCCTGCATCCAGCCTGGGAATTGTCGCTGAGTAGATATAACAGGTCCTGTGATAGTGGAGGGGGGGAGAGACACAGCCATCCACCAGGACATCATCTACCCTCCCAGGATCCTGAGAACAATGATGGGAATCTCCTGCTCCCTGGGCAACCGCAAGTGAAGTAGGCATAGGTTGATATTTAGGGTCATCCTGTGTTCCTATGGACCGCTGCCTACATTCCACAGCTGAGGGGGAGGAGGAGTCCCCCCAGGGCTAGCAACATCACCGTGACCATGACCAATGGGGGGTGTTAATTGTTGCTACGCTGCTGGCAGCGCTTGCCCGGCTGGGCTGCAGGCTCCCAGATTCCCCAGGAGACAAAACAGAGCGGGGTGCAGCGAAAGGAGACCCTACTTGGTCCCTGTGCCTCCTCTGACCGTGCCGTTATGTACGCTGTGTGTTAGAAGATGGCCACCGGGCATCACTTCCAGCGGGCCGATCCCCTGAAACAGAAGCTGCTGGACCCACTGGGAGGACGCCATCAGCGGTCACACTGGCCATGGCGGGTGGGGGTGGCATGCGAGCGCTTCCTGACCGCGGTCTAAGGGGGGCACGCGCCATGCTGTTTCTGCCAAACGAGCCGGCGGGTGGGAGACCCGACGAACCATGCCATGTCCGCAATCAATGCTTGTCTCAACCATCAGGGGCAATAAAGTATGAGGAGGCAGACAAAGGACTGGGAAGATCAGAAGAACGGGATAGCCGGGTAATATTATTGAATGTAGGAGATAGGTAGATATAGATATGAGAATAGAGACGAAAGAAGGGAGAAAAATAATGGTAGAATGAGAGAGAGTGAGAGCAAGGAATTTGGGCAGAAGGTCAACGATACTGCACCGTTAGCTGCTGCAGGCTAAACTTCTATGAACTTCTCCATATGATGAAAGGGGAGGAATTCAGCTAGGAGGGGGCTTATAAGGCTGATTACTCAGCCTTGTAAAACAATAACATAACATCATAACAAATGCTAGGCCCTGCCATCTCCCAACCCAGGATTTAACTGCCAAAAGGCTAAAATTATTTAACCCTCAGTTGTCCTTCCCTCTTGCCTGCGGTAGTGAGAGACCTAGATGTTCAGCCTGACATCCATTCTAACATCCTCACACAGGTGCGAGTTCTAATTAGCCCATCCCAAGATGGGCCAGATGGATACAGCCCACCCTCACTTCCATCAATAAGCTTTAACTGTCTTTTAGCTAAAATAAAGGAAAGAAAATACCCCAGCAACACTGCCATTAACCAGTAAAAGACTATACCGTCTATCTGTAAAATAAAACGCAGAAATGTCCATTACACATATTGCAAAATATATGATAAGCCATCAGCCACCGTCAAGGCCTTTCTGTTTATGGTGGTCCTAACTCTAACTAATATATATATATACATATATATATATATATATATATATATATAATAAAACACAGCTTTAAAATTATATCTAAATATTATTATGTAAATATAACATTGAATAAATTAATAATGCACATTAGACACTGTCTAAAATGAACACACTAGAACTAATGTTGTCTGAGACTTAATCTTTAGAGTGGGGAAGAAAACCTATGTAAACAAAAGGAGAACATAAAAATCCAATACAGATAGCTGGCACTGCAGGGGCAGATATCAGGTTTCTATTCCTTTCATGTATTACAAGTTCTCCAGTTTCTCTTTGGCTGCTTGCACAATACAGAAGAGGAACCAGAGTGACCCATCTGTCTGACATGAATAATATCATTCACGCTTCCCTCACCAAACCCTTTGTAAGGTAAGCAGGGGGTTAGTTTACCAGAGGCTGCAAGCATCTAATGCAGCACATACATCTAATATCTCAACCCCTGGAGATTTCTATAAATATATTAACATAGACTTTCGCTTTCACCCTAACTCGTTCTTTTACTTTACTAAATGTGTGCATTTCTTATTCTGTTTATCTGAACTTTATCTACTTTTTCTTTCCCATTCCTATTTATTACTTTATTATGACATTTAGCTTTCCCTAGTGAT
>WWET01002999.1:160191-177559 GCA_011038615.1 Limnodynastes dumerilii
CTACTGATTTTCAATGACATAAACTAAGACTAGACTAGATTTTGAGTTAAAAAGGTACATACATAAAAGTAATTTGTAGTCCTGAGTCATGGGGCCCAATACACTCATGTATTTGGGGGCCCTCATCCCTCAATAGTGTCTGCAGCAGTGGATTGCAGGGGTTCGTTGGGGCCTGTCACAGCTAATACCCTTGTACCCCTGTCGCCAGGCCTGCTCTGTGCATGAGTACAGTGAATCAATGCAGTGGCAAAACAATGGGGGCAGGGGGTGTAGAACGATGCAGCAGCTGCAGGACTCAGAAGAGAGAGAGGCCCTGGCAGCCGCTCTCCCTGCGCATACTACAGGGTTGCTGACTTTTCCCACCAGGAGATCCCAAAGGGAAGCTAGCGACGCATGCAGGGGGTGGGGCTTAATGACCCGATTTATGCAAAGCGCGCTGTTAAGCCCCACCCCCTGCATCATACTTACCCAGTTTTAACTTAAATAGGGACGGGGCTTGATGGCACAAATTGTGTCATCAAGTCGCTCCCTGGCCCTAGCAACACTAGTATACTAGTGTTGCGAGGCAGGGGGGCAGGACTTGAGGATGTGGTTTCCATGAAACCACAGGCCTCAAGTCCCTTGCGTGAGATTTGCCGGCTCTCCCGGGTTACCGGGAGAACTGTCCAAATTTCAAGAGTCTCTCGGACATTCCGGGAGATTTGGCAACCCTGCCATATTAAGAAAACTTGGCAGCAGCTGGCAGCTTAGACATGGCTAAATTCTCAGCACTTATAGACTGAGTGCTAAGTGCTGCATGAGCTGACAACTGTCTCATACCCTCCAACTGTACCTATTTAGCAGGCACAGTACCTTTTCTTAATCGTCTGTACCAGCTAAAAGGGCTCTTGTACCGGATTCTGGCCCAACAGTTCCTTGCCCCCTATACTCACCTTCCAGTCCTGCAGCATCTGATCACTATAGCAGTGATGTGGGGACAGACTCCTACAGCTCTGCTAAAGTGACAAGACCCTCTCCTGTGAGATCTTAGCTCATATGATAAGATGTAAAATTAGATTTTACACCTTAATATACATGCAAATGAGAGCAGATTAGAACCACGCCCCCTTCACATTCACGTTGCCCCAGGTGTACCTATTTTCCATAAAAAAATGTTGGAGGGTATGCTGTCTGCACATGCACAGGTCTCCCTATAAAGACTTGTGCTCTATCCCCTTGCTATGGGCCTGAGTCTCTACTTCCACCCCTGAATCAGTAATACAGTGGATAAGTAGATATTTGCAACAAGAATAAAGAAATGTATATAAAAATAGGCTGATAGGTGTAATGCAACAGGCAACACCAAAACATGTGGTTTCCTAATTATTTCAAAGTATCTGAATGTTTTATTTGTGTTGATTACTTTCCCTTGTTTCATGTTGAATTTTAATATGAAAAAAACTTTTCGCACTTGTACCCACTTGTGATACCTACTAGCAGACTAGGCACAAACTCTGGATCAACCCCTGTGATCTGAGGGTTTTTACAACTATCCATTTATGAACTGTGCTTTGGGACTGCACAGGAAGTTTATCTACAGTTACTGCTACATATTAATGTTGTTGTATTTGTGTGCTCTAACATAGGACCGGATTCAGACCCCCGCACGTACATCCGCAAGAGAGAGTGGAATGCACGCCCCCTGTCACTCTCCTCTCTCATACAACCACTGAACCGCAGCAGTGTGGGAGCCCCCTCCCACACTGTACAATTTGCATGCTTCCCCCCGCCCAGAGGGGAAGCACAGCCCGTTTCCACTGAAAACCGATTGTTTATACGCTAGAGTTACTATAGTTTACTTTAGGCATGCGCCCTCCAGTGAAGTCAGGCCACTTACACACATTGCGTGCATAAGTGACCTAACGTTATTAGGTCAGAATCCAGTCCATTGTCTTCATCCATGTGAGCATTATGCACTTTTGTAGGCATCCAAATTTTTTTTTGCTTCATTGCAATTTTTTACATTGTACATTTCAACTGTTCCGTGTCCTAGTTTTTAGCATAAACATTACTTTACTCTAAATTAAAATACATATAATCCTGTGTCAAGCATTGTTAATTGCTTCACTGCTATTCTCCTTTCCCAAGTTCTTACTAATGATGGGCCGGATCCTAAAAAATGGCCGCCAGGGGAATTACGTACATGTTGTTACGTACGCTGGCTCTTACAAAAAGTAGGCTTTCCCCCCCAGTACGCATGTCGTATCTCCGCTGCAAAGGTGGAGATAGACATGCTAATTAGTGAACAGGGCGTGGGAAGCTGCCATTAGCTATGCGGCCGTAAGGCCGCAAACCTGATTGTAACAGTTAGGGTTAGCGGGGAGTGCACGGGGCGTACGCTACAGGCCGTAATGACCTTGGGTGTCCTAAGGTCTGGATCCGGCACGATGTCACACCAAAATCACTGCAATGTGTTGTTTTTTTTAATACTTGAGTTTTATTCGTATACATAAATATGTAAATTTGTTCAGAATTGGAAGTATTCATGAAAATATGTACATGTTGAAAAAGTTCTAATGTAATTTGCATCTAATTTTCTGCTGATAGCATTTCATTAGTGCATGTGCATTGCAACAGAAGCTCTTGTACTATTAATAACCTCCATTTTCAGTATGCAATACAGTGTATTACCATGCACTTGCATAACATATATCAGGGTTGCTGACTGGTGAAGGCTCCCTGATTGTTAGGGGGTTTGGGTTTGCGGGAGATTCGCCCGCTCTCCCGGGATACTGGGAGAACGGCCCAAATTTCGGGAGTCTCCCAGATATTCCGGGAGAGTTGGCAACCTTGACATATATGATCACATAGCTGAGCTTGGCTGCTTTGTTAATTTACACTACATGCTAGACATAGACATCCAGATTTATCGTTGGATGTAGCTTTCTCACATTTCACATGCTGCGTGCTGAGCTGCATGCACTTTTGGATCACCCCAATGGGCCGTATCCAGAACTACGCTGACCGGCGGTAATACACTGGCAAGCAGCGTAAGATCGTCTAACAGATGTTTCCTGGCGTAGCTGGATACAGATGTTGCCGGGCGTCCGAAGCTTCAGTGTAGTAACGCTGGAGGGGGGATCCCCCAACATTACTACGCAGAAGTTAGTGCAGGTAGGCGGGGGGAGGGAGGCTAATGAGGCTGGGAGGGTGGCGTTAACGTATCAACGCCGCTATCCCAGCGTATTATTAACAGTCGCTTACGCCGGCTGAAGTTAGGATAGCCTTCAGCCGGCATAAGCGACTGTTCATATGCTGGGGCAAGGGGGAGTGTCGGGGGAGGGAAGCGATGGTACGCTGAGCGTTAGACCGCTCAGTGTACCATCGTAGTTTTGGATACGGCCCAATGTGTATAAGGTTTTGTATATCAGACTGGGTGTCCTTAATATTACATTATCTGATTAGAACTATCAATGCATCGGTGATGTTTACACATGCATAAGATGTTGTTTTCAACATGAGATTGTATAAAGAAGCATCAAGGAGAAAAGATGCATTTAAGGATTTTTAATAGGCACATAATAGAAGCATTTTTATGCATTTTATGAATGCATTTGGAGCAAGCTTTATTTTTGGAAGAGAAAACTTGATTGGAGTAAAGCAATGGTTTAACTAGATTACTTTAACATGATTTCATTCAATGTTTACAAATAGGTGTACTGGTGCAAAATACAATGCTTTCTTTGAATTTTTGTAAATTATTTCCCAGTGCTAATTTTTTTAACGTTTTTTTTTAACTTTGTTCCTTATAATGCTTTGCCCGATTGACCCCAATCTGTCCTGCTGTTCCCTTTAGTCCTAATCTGTGTATACATTACATGTGAGGGTTTTAGTGCAACATCTGTAACTAGGTCTGGTTACATAGAAAGATAGCACCGACTGTAGAAACATGCCAAAAGAAGGAAAATGTTCTGCTGTGTAGAACCAGTAGCAATACTAGTCTACTTTGCAAATATGTTTATACTTACCTTTGTTCTCAATGTATCATTAATGTCCCAAATATTTGCACTATTCATTACATATTATTTACATCATTTGTACTTAACCTGGAAAGAATTGACAGGTGTATAGGAGGTGCTAAAATGCATTGTGGTCATCATGTTGAAATGTGTTTTTAACATTATTCACAGTCATTCACATGAATTCTTATGAGACATTGTACATGCTTTATTTAAACAACCTTGTTTCAGAATACCAATTTGGTCAGATTTTATTTACTAAAATAATGTCCAGATTAGAGCTTTGATCTTATATGCTTACTGAAATATCCACTTACACTTCCCTGTTCTACTTATAAGAGCCTTTTCAGCAGCAGAAATGTCCAGAAGAGCTCACTGAAAAAATGAGGCGTCAGATTCGGAGGACAGGTCTGGAGATTGTGACCTGTCAGGTCGCAGAGGTCAAGGTGGGGGGGCATAAAAAGACTGGTGTGCATATTTCTCTAATTTGGCAGCTGCTGCAGCTGTTTTATCAGCCCGGCCCATTGGTTGATGTGGAAAGCCAAAATATAAGTAGATATAATATATTCAAACCTGTTTTACTTTGGGTGATATTCCCACCACACCCGATCTTGAACGCTACACTAGCATATAAGAGAGAGCTCTTATGTTAAAACAGATCTTGAATTGCTTGAGCTGTGTTTGCCCCACTCCCCTTACTTGATAATGCAGAGTCCACTGGGAGTAAAATGCGGGTATTATAATTCTGGGAAAAGCTCCATAACTACAGCCACAGTATTAGATAAGGCAGAGTCCACAGCTGGGTAAGGAAAGCAGTGTGGATACAGGGGTAATATTTGCAGTGCCCCAGAGGACTCAACCAAGAACAGCTAAATAAGTCTACAGAGCCTGTTTCTGGGCTATAGTTTGAATATGCTGTCAGCAGTCTAAAAATGAGCTTCCAAACCACCAGGGAGGGAGGGGATTAGCACTCACCGAACCACCATTTGCTGCTTCAAGATGGCGCCTGGAAAAGGAGATAACTGGAGAATAATGGCAACAGCTGCAGGAGGAAGAAGCCAATGGCCCTATCCAGCAAGCCCCCTAACTGCCCAACAAGCCGCAACAGGGACCAAAGCACTAGAGAGCAGTGGAAAAGGCCCCAGAGCCTGTGACATTTTCACTTGCAGTGAAGTCCAGGGAGAGAGACGGACTCCAGGGAAATCAACAGACTGCAGGGAACCACAGGTGAGTATTACAGCAGCAGCAGACCTAGGAAACCTCAATAGAGGATGGATGTCAGATGTACAGAGTGGGAGCTAAGGCTGTGCACTGCCTACTCCATTCCCATCCAGGCCGCACCTCCCAATTTGCTTTCTTTTATTGTGGTTACAAGATTGTGTTTTATGATGCTTTCATTCATACAAAAATCTATTAACTATAATGTTAAATTGTTAAACAGGAGGGCTTTAAATTAAGGTTTGCAGGGGGTCGCCAAACACCCAAGCTCAACCCTGGTTCTGAACGTATGATAACCTATGATAAATTTTAATTGCATGGTTAGCTACTAAATTTGTGTTTTTTCTTTCTTTAACTGATTCTACAATATACACTTATGTTTAATACGTGTGACATCATATTGAATTTCTTCTATACCATCTAACCATTTGGCGGGGGCAGACGCTTTGTGACACCAATGGCAGCTTCAGGGTCAAGGCTAATGCCTGACACCAATGCCATGTGGTCATCTGCAATCGCTCCGAGGCTCCGCACTCCCCGTGCGGCTGGGATCACTCTCTTGCTCGGCCAGAATGTGCCGGTTTTGGCCGACATTGTTCCGCAATAATAAAAAGGCATCAGTCAGGCGGCGATTGTGTATATACACTTTAAAAATGACACAATATGCACTTTAAAAATGACAATGACGTTTTCCAAAATGATGAACCATGTGTGACAGGTGAACAATGACATGATCAACGTTTTTAGTGCTAGGCCAATGCTTGTTTATACAAACATCTTTCCAATGTTTCTAAGCAGAGATTCAGTAAATGTGACATACATTGTGAGTCACAGGACAATGGTCCTCAAGGATTACAACAGAGACAAAAATAAGTTCCCTGCATAATAAAAGGAATTCTCTAAACAATTATAGGCCCACTTCATGGCTTGATTTATACTACAATTTTGTAAATTATTGCAGCGAGAATTTTAGATTAATGGCAACAAATTTTTTGTTTGAATCAGCCATATTGATGCTTAACATCAGTAATTATTGGCTAAGAATATTTCAAATGGAACAGCACAGCGGGAAAGCAATACTCACTAGTGGGATTAAAGATTCAGGAGGTCTAAAGTATTCATCTCATTCAGAGATGAGGATCAGATGATGAGAGAGAATTATAAGAATTATATATAAAGCCTATTCAAGGCAGTTGACAGGAATTGAAGACATTACTTCCAGACATTATAGCCAGGGTCGCCAAGAGGAATTTTTTGTGTTCAAACTATTTAGGGCGGTTGCAGCTCCCACTACTGGGCTACTTTTAGAAATAGAGACAACCGACAGTTCCTTTTCGACTGTCTCTATTTTGAATAGACATCCTTTTTAGAATTCATTTTTAATGAATGGGCCGATCGGCATACTTGCTCATTCATTCTCACAGGACCCGCCGCTGACAGCTTCGGAGAGGTGGGTAAGCTCTCCGGAGACTTTTAGTGTAAGGGGGAGGGGGTGTTAGGGCCATAGAAGGGGAGGGTTAGGGTCAGGCTGTGGGGAGTTGGGTCTTAGGGTTAGGCTATAAAGAAGGGAGTATTAGGGTAAGGCTATGGAGAAAGGAGGGTTAGGGTCAGGCTGTGGGGAAGGGAGGGTTAGGGTAATGGAAGGGAGGATTAGGGTTAGAATTAGGAAAAGGGTTTGGGTTAGTTTTTAGGCTTACCTTTTGGAGCACCATGTTTGGTGCTTCAGGGATCGAGGCATAAGCAATCGATATCCAAGCCAGTTTGAAACTGGCTGGGAGAGAACGGCCCTATCGAAATAGGACCGTTCTTAGTGGGGACCCACACTCCCATAGGCATCACTACAGGGGTTGTCAAACGGAACCCCCACAAATGTAAAGGGGGTGCTGTCCACGAAAGAGCAGGGGCCACATTTAAGGTCTGTATGACTAGTAATAGTAAAGTACACTGACCAGCCAGCAGATTAGCTGAGTCTGTATGACATACAGATTTGAGTGCACTCCCCCCTGAGTCTGTTTCACATTTAACAGAGAAGAGACAACCAGCCAATTTTGCGGATGATCAGTGAGGGCAACAAAGATCTATACAGAGCTGCACCAAAACAATATCTTGCCACCCTCCTGTAATAAGTATGTGCTTGCGAGAAGGTGTGTGTGTAACATATGAGTTACAAAATTTACAATTTAAATGTTTTTGTTTTTTTTTAAATACTAGATCCCCAGCGATTTAGATTCCCCCCTTGATTAGCAAATGCAAACTGAAAATAGTACAAATAAAAACAAAACTTTGTTTAGACTTCAGAGACCAGTCTTCGATCTGTCAAAGAGAAGCAGAAGGTCCACAGCAATACAGACAGCAAAGGTCACATGACACACTCAAATGTGTGTGTCAATGGTCCAGCACTGGCTGCAGCTCTGGGGGTCTTCTTCTGTTTCTCATACTGCAATGACTGACAGACTAAAGCTTTTCTTTACTGAAAGTCTCATTAATCATATGCAGCTGTATTGGAGCATGGAAACTAGGCCTGAATCAAATTAATCATAGTCAGAATTAATTTTAGTTTAGCTGTTTGGCTTCAACAGTAAGAAGTATTTGAAGATTGTAACTGTAGGAAAAATCTAAGTAATTAAAGAAATTATGTAAACGAAACAAAGCAAAAGCAGAATTCTAAATTCTGCACAAAATCACTGGATGGAGTGCTGGTAGTTAAAAAAAAAATACATTTAGAAAGTTAGGAACTGCTCTAATGCAGATCACAAACACTATGACCTTTTCTGATGTACTGCCAGTAGATAGAGATGAAGTAGGCAGAATCATGTGCATAAGTGACTTCAATCTGTGGATTAGGATGTGGTGTCATAACGAAAGACTTGGTTTCATAAAACATAGCCATGCCATCTGGCAACGCAGACACCCATACAAAAGCAATGGCCTGCATCCACCGTTAATGGGAACTGAAATTCTAAGGGAATAGTTTATTATGAACCATTTAACCCAAAAAAGGAGGGGGACACTTACATAAATAATAAAACAAACTGCTCCCCTACCCAAAAGGTATTGTGTGGTCATTTTCAACGAAAGTCAAAGGGAAAAAGCAAAATAAACATACCAATAAATTTTAACAAAAAGAAAAATAGGAGATTTTAAATTGCATTTTTTTAAGTGGGCAAATGCTAGGAGCTTAGGAAATAAAATTCCTGAAGTATTTGCAATAATGACAAAGGATAATCTGGATACTATGGGTACCACTAATTCACGGTACAATGAAAATCGTACCTGAGACTTTGCTATACCGGGATACAATTTATTTAGGAAGGATAGCTGTTAACATTGGAGGTGGGATATTAATGTATGTGAAGAAAGGAATAAATACTACTTTAACAGTGAATATTGAAGAAACAACAGGGTCACTTTGTGTGACCATAGAAATCATGGAGGTTATTCTTCTTACTGGGGTGATAGATCACCAGGACAAGATGAGGAAATGGACAATGTCATATTGCAAGAATGCTAAACAGCATTAAAAGTGGAGGTAGTAATTATGGGAGATTATATAAATGAAAGGTGAAAAACTAAAGAGGGCAGATCGGTCATCTTAACAATTATTTTTGTTCAGTATTCACAAAAGGGAAAAATAGAGAAAGGGTCCATTGCATAAATATTGATAAAAAAAAGAATCAATTACAAGTTCTTTCACAAGGAAGCAGGTCTTAAAAAAAACCTCTCAAAGCTGGAAGTGGACAAACCAATGAGACCACATGGGATACATCCTGGGATACTAAAAGAGCTTAAAGGGGTGCTAGTAAAACCATTAACCAAATTATTCAACCGGTCACTAGTTACAGGAGTAACATCAGAATCATTATTGATTAATATGGAAATTAATGGAAACACTGTTAAAGGAGATCAAACAAATCTTATTTACTTTTTTTACTCGGTCACTAAAGTAGTAGATCAAGGGGGGCTGTAAACATAGCTTTGCTAGAGTAAGGCTTTTGACACTGTACCGCATTAAAAACCGATAAAGCTGAAAAATTTGCTATTGGAATCAGCAATAGTTGCATTATTATGATCTTTGTTGCGATCACTTCTGGGGATGGTAAGGTTATCAGTGGAGTTCCACAGAGATCTGTATTTGGGACCGGATTCAGACTACTATACATTCGTTTAGCGTTTTTTTACGTAATCTATGTATCTTTTCCTTAAAGACTGCATATATGCAATCTACTAATGAAAAGATATGTAGATTACGTAAAAAATTTACTGCGCATGCGCAGTAGCAAAAAACCGTAAACTTCGGACGTATATGCTTTACTTTTCTAAAAAGGGTAGTTGATCAGTAGAATAGCTTCCCAACTGAGGATGTAGAGGCTAACAAAGTAGAACAAATTAAATATGCTTGAGATAAATAGTATGATATACCAAATCTAAATTGATAGTCCGATAGGGTCTAGGGTCAGTGGACTAGGTAGACTGGATGGGCTGTGTAGCTCTTATCTGCCAAAACTTCAAAACTGTTTTTACTGTGACCCACAAGCTGTTATGGTTTCTACAGCAACAATCACAAATTCGACAATGATACAATGAACTCCATAATGTCAGCTGAATCTTCTGTTTTCAATTTGAAAAATGTCACGCTGATACCTACATGTTAACACAGTGCTCCTTCCACATTAAAAAATGTAAGTCTATTTAATATATATATATATATAATGGGGGATAGCCGGGGTCCTTCCTATGGACCTCCTCTGGCATCTTGAATGTAGCAAGAACTTCCTGAATGCAGAAGTAAGGTGCAGAATGTGGAGATGGCGTCAACGGATGAGGGACCCACTGCCACCATCTCCACATTCTGCTCCTTACCTGGAGACATGATGGGGACACTAGGGGGGCTGGAGACATGATGGGGATACTGGGGGGCTGGAGACATGATAATGGATTCTGGGGGGACTGGAGACTTGATGGGGAATACTGAGGGGCTGGAGACATGATGGAGGTTACTGGGGGGCTAGACACTGATTGGGATACTGGGAGGGATGAAGATACATGATGGGGATATTGGGGACTGGAAACATGATGGAGATACTGGGGAGCTGGAGACACATGATTGGGATACTGGGAGGATGACAGGACACGGGACTGTATTCAGAATTAGTAACGTTAGGTCACTTACGCACTCAAGGTGCATAAGTGACCTGACTTCACTGGAGGGCGTATGTGCCCTCCAGGTGTTATGCTAGGGTTACTATAGTAACCCTAGCGTATAAACAATGGAAGTGGGCAGGGGGAAGCATGCTAAGTGTACAGTGTGGGAAGGGGCTCTCACACTGCAGCGGATCAGCGGTCGTACGGACCGCTGATCCGCTCGATACACAATGCAGGCTTATGGCAGCGTAAGCTAGTTATGCTAGTCACTCCCAAGGATGTGGCCACTTCCTTTTTGCAAATATGGCCACACCCACTTTATGCAATATTCATACTACAATCCCAACTCCCATTCCCTCAGTATAACAAAAAGACTTATGAACAAAAAAAGAAAAGCTTCTTTTTAGAACAAATAAACACATTTTATATAGCTTATAAAACAATAACACTATTGGACAATGATTTTATCCCAAGGCTTTTTATTAGATATTGATTTTCTATGCTGATTTAAAGAATGATAGTAAATTCTTTCAACCACAGTTTTTCAAATTACGTCCTCTTTAAGAGACGATATTACAAGATGCCCCATTTAGGGAGGCTTTTATTGGCTGCTTTCAGCTGCAGTGTCAAGAGAGTCTGACAGAGCAAGAGTTGGTCTTCAGATTTTAGCACCCTGTGTGCAGGTTACATATAGTTACATAGTTGATGAGGTTGAAAAAAGACAACAGTCCATAAAGTTCAACCTATTTTGGATCTCCTGCGATCCCTATCTTTATATTGGAAGTTAATCCATATAAAGCAACCTCAAAACTGTTGCAATCCTAAGATAAATAAATACATACATTTCTCCCTGGCTCCACTACTGTCCTTTATTTAAATCAGCGGTCCTGGTAACCCTGAATGTCCTTTTCTGCTAAAAATGTATCTAATCCTTTCTTAAACATATCCAGTGAATCTGCCATCACAACCTTTTCTGGCAATGAATTCCACATCCTGACTGCCCTTACTGTGAAGAACCCTTTCCTTTGCTGGTTGTGAAACTTCTTTTCCTCTAACCTTAGTGGGTGCCCCCATGTCCTGTGTACAGTTCTTGGGGTAAAAAGTTCCTTTGAAAGGTTGGTCCACACATGATGACCATCATGATTGAGTTTGTAGAGCAGATGCGCAGACCATTCGGGGAGAACCGTGAATGCTGCACTGTACTTTTCTGCCATGTGGAGCTATGCCTAGAAGCTGCGTTAGCTGTTCTCAACCTTTTCTTGGAGATTACCAGTTACCCACTATGGAATCATGTAAAGTACCACTTAACCACTATGGAATCATGTCAAGTACCACTTTGCATATCATGTAGACACATACCCATGGCCTATATATATATTTCCAGGGTTTTTGTTGTTTTTGTTTATATATTTTTACAGTGATTTTAAGGTACATTTTGTACACATGCCATCTAGCCCCCAAGATATCAAGATATTTAATAAATTATGTCCTTGGCCATTTGTTATCATACCTCCGTACAACCTTGACCAGTGACCTTGACTAACTGACCTTGACTAAATACCATCAGACAATGGACCAAGTACCACCAGTGCTACTAGTACCACTGGTTGAGAACTCCTAGTCTAGACTATTTTTTACTACTGCTGTGGTGCTGTAATGTTTAAACGGCAGAAACTCCATTCCTGAAGCAATGTCATGAGTTTTACTTTGGATGCAAAGTCGGTGACCAAGACAAAGACTGGGCCCCACATGTTTGTTTTTTCACTTGTCTGACTCCTCACAGGTTGGTGAAGAGCACGTATTTTGCTATTCCAATAATTTGGAGGAAACCAATAAACCACTACACAGACTTCTACTTTTGTCTGTCGAACACTTTGGGCATCACTTCCAAGTCAAAGCACACTGTGACATACCCAGATTTACTGTCCCCCATGAGGCCTGTGCCTCGCAGTAAAGAAATGGATGTGCCAAAGTCTCCACAAAGGTTTAAACTTCAAAAAGAGAAAAGAGAAAGGGAGCCTGCAGAGCATATTGACCATCAAGTAAATCTTGAACCAATCTTTGAGCTTCCCTGTCCATCTCCTGAACTACATTTTAATGACCCAAAGAGATCTCAATGACATTGGACTGGATCCAGAGTTGACACAGGGTGCGTAAATGGCCTGACTGGAGGGCGCATGTTCTGTATGATGCCATTTCAGAAGAAATGGGCTGTGTTTCCCTTCCGCCCGATAAGGTAGGCAGGGGGAAGCATGGTAATTGTACAGTGTGGTTGGGGTATCCTATACCTGTGCGGATAAGCGGTGGTATGGACCGCTGATCCACATGCTTTAGTTAAGGCAGGCTTATGGCAGCGTAAGCTGCCATAAAGCCAGCACGAGTGGAGTGACTCTATGTAATCCTTTATCAAAGTACTGGATCAAAGTGGGCTTATATTTGTATACAGAAATTCCCAAGGATCAGTGAGGCAAAGCTCAAAGAGGGGATACTTGTATGTGCTAAAATAGAAGCACTGATGTTCGATGGCAGCTTCAATGGTCTGCTTAATCCTTCAGAAAAAGTTGCATGGGAGGCTCTCAAAAACATTTGCCACAACTTCTTAGGGTACCATAGGGCAGACATCTACAAAGTGATGGTGGGCAATCTCTTAAAATTTAAAAAGCTCATGGGGTGTAATATGTCTCTAAAAGTTCTATTATTGGACTTACACCTAGACTGCTTCCCAGCCAATCTTGGGGCAGTCAGCAATGCACATGGTGAACAGTTCTACCAGGACATTTCCACAATAGATTTAAGAAGGCCAAAGACAGACTTATCTTCCTGTGCATATCTCTTTTCTTAAGTTGCTAAAGTACACACGTACTTAGCAAACCGCGTCCTGTCTGCCCCATTTAAATTCCTCTCCTCACCCACTTTTCTTAACTTTCTTCTTAACTTGGCCTGGCACGCCCCTTCTTACTTATCTCAATACGAATGGCTTTGTAAATAGTTCTTACGGGATGCCCATTCTTAAATCCTTCATATATTGCGTAAACAAGGGTACTCTGTATGACCAGTTTAAACATTCTTAAAATTACGCACGCAAATAGCAACTTCTTAGCTGTAAATCAGGTCCCATGTTTCCAATATACTCCTAAAAAATACAGATTTCCTACATTTTGATTATAGTATATAGTGTAATCAAGCTTCTGTTTAAGACCAGAACTATTGTGACCTAGTAGCCTGGTGGTATATTAAGTAAAAATAAACAATATTTCTATTCTCTATATTGATGTTGCAGTCTCTATAATGAAGGTACAAATATTACATTTTGTTATTGAAACTATTATATGTAGTAACATTTGTATTTGTTTAAATTGTGTAGGTGCTTTTACAATTTTTCACATAACATTTTCATCTAGGCAGGGTCTAGTGTGGCTGGGATAGTCTCAGGGCCAGATCAGCAGCTCACCCAGGGCCGTCTTATCCACTGGGCAGTTTGGGCTAGTGCCCATGGCCCCAACACATCAAGGGGCCCTTCAGCAAACCCCAGTCCAACCCAGGACCGGCGCAAAGTGGGGATGTGTCCTACATACACTCACAAAAGCTACCACCACAAGCTGCGCTGTCGCTGTTTATTAATGCTGCGCAGAGAGGAGAGTGGGTGGCCCTTCCTGTCTCTTCTAATGAATATCAGTCACTAGAGTAACTCCAGTGGCTGAAATTTTCTTAGATGAAAGAAAGGGGCAGGTGCCGAGGCCCGGGCTCTTTACTCTTCTCCTGTCTTCTTAGAGTTTTGACATGGGGGTGGTCGGCAGTGGCATCACTAGGGGGGTGCGGACCACACCAGGTAATGAAGATCAAAGAGGTGACACCCAATGGAAAGTAAAACACAGCTGCTGCACAACTCCTATGTTACAATCGTCGCAAGGGAAGGAGGAGGAGGGTTCAGTTCTGGCTTTCAGAGCCAGTTGCATGTAACTAAAGGAAATTAAAACCGCTGAGATTATGGCACAATTGCTGTGCACCTGCCTGTGACAGGCAGCTCATCACAGAAGAAACTTTACAGTTTAACGCCGGCTGAACCCTCCCCCCTTACATCCGTATTGCCAGCCGGACAGTCTAGCACCAATTCACAGTGCTGACAGTTCACTGAAGTTCAGACCCCCTCCCCCTTACTCCTTTCCTCACTGAGCTGACAGCCCAGAAGGGATTCTCCTGCTTCCATCCCTGTCCCTCACAGTGCTGGCAGCTTAGCGAAGATTTCCCTCCCCCTCGCAACAGGCTTCATATTCCTCTAATGACTAAAGACAGAAAAGGAGAGTAAGAGTTGAGAATGAGGTAAGCACTTTAATTTTCATTTTTACTGGTGTGTGTGTGTGTGTGTGTGTATATACAATAGGCACATATAGATATAAATGAAATTCATGGTATAAAATAAGAATTACTTTGTGTGTACATTCCCACCGTTTGTAAATAGATATATTGGGGGGCTGGAGAGACATGATAGGGAACTGGTGGGGCTGGAGAGACATGATAGGGTACTGGGGGGGCTGGAGAGATATGTTATGCAACACTAAGGGTCTGGAAAGACATAATGAGGAACTGAGGAGCTGGAGAGATATGTTGTGCAACACTGGGGGTCTGGAAAGACATAATGGGGAACTGAGGAGCTGGAAACATATGTTGTGCAATACTGGGGTACTGGATAGACATAATGGGGAACTGGAGAGATATGCTTCGCAATACTGAGAGGCTGGAAAGACATAATGGGGATCTGGGAAGCTGGAGAGATATGTTGTGCAATACTGGGGGGCTGGAGAGACATAATGGGGAGCTGGAGAGATATGCTCTGCAATACTGAGGGGCTGGAAAGACATAATGGGGAGCTGAAGACACATAGTGGGGGGCTGGAGAGACATGATGGTGAACTAGCGGGCTTGAGACAAGTGATGGGGGGCTTGAGTGGCATCATTTGGCAATACTAGGAGGCTGGAGACACATTATAAGGATACGGGGAGCTGGAGTGACATGATTTGGGAATACTGGAGGGCTGGGGACACATAGGGATACTGGGAGCTAGAGAGACATGATGGGGGGCTGGAGTGACATGATTTGGTAATACTGGGGGACATTTTTATTCCTGTGAATGGGTGGGTAGGGGCCCCTGTGCATTGCTTTGCCCAGGGCCTACAATTCTGTTAAGATGGCCCTGAGCTCACCTGCTTTCACAGGGTCTTACCTTCCCATCTAAATTTTTTTTCAGCCTGTCTCCTGCTTTCAGGACACATGACCTTTTATCCCCGATAAAATCTGTTTTTGCATCATGATATTACATGT
This sequence comes from Limnodynastes dumerilii, assembly GCA_011038615.1. Taxonomy (NCBI): domain Eukaryota; kingdom Metazoa; phylum Chordata; class Amphibia; order Anura; family Limnodynastidae; genus Limnodynastes; species Limnodynastes dumerilii. The sequence continues at coordinate 175,869 of WWET01002999.1, forward strand.
TGGTTTAATTCCAGAAAAATAAATCCTGCAATTCTCTGTAGGATTTAGTCATGCAGTAATACAGAAGGGCCCAAAGGCATGTCCTACTATAATCCTAGACTGTAATTGGAATACAACATCTTAAATAAAGCATAAAAGACTGTAATCATTTATGAATAGAATGTAATTAATATAAAAGACACATTTGATAAAGTTTTTGTGTATTCATTTTCTTTTGCTTACACAATAGCTACAGTAAATGAAGTTGACCAAGTTTCAAAACAGCAAATATAGCAAAGCAATGACTGGTTTCAAGATAGAGGAGATTGCAAGCTCCAAAATTTCTTTATGACTAGAGCTGATCAGGAAATAAGGGTTCAAAAACCTGAAGCTTATCAGTATGTATCTGTCAATGAATAGCTAAAACAACAAGAAGAAATTTTCTAGATGGAAGCGTTGTAATAAAGCATCCTGGTACAATGAGTTGTTAAGGCACTATTTTATTTAACCACTGCAGCGCTCACTTATATTAATGTTATTCACTTGCTCCCCACTGATACACATAATATATTGCTCTCACAATATAGTGTGCAAAATATCTTCTGATGATCAATTAAAACAATGTATTGCAATTTTGTCTCTCAGTCATTATCCAATATGCATATTCATTACATATTGTACATACTTCTTTCTGTATAACACATTCCTAATGCAATCCATGCCTTTAGCAATGGGAGATTCAGTAGATAAGGAATGCAGAATACAAATCTACAGGGTTGAGAGATACTCAGACATAAGCCTGATGAAGTCGCTTCTGCAGATTATATCTCTCGGATTTATATGTAACATAATATTGTAGCTTTTCAGACATTAGACAAGATTAGTTAGAAGCGACAGATGTCATTTTGTGCAGCTGGAAATTTCCTGTCTTTTTGACTTTTGCCAACATATTTAACTCATTCATACAGCAGTGAAAATTTGGATTTTAAAAATGGATGTTGCGAAGAACTGAGAGTAGTGTTAACAGGATGTTGCACAAAGTAGTAAGACATATGTAGGAAAATAATTACATTTTGGAATTAAACTGGATAGACATGCTTATATTTAAAATATATTTAAAATTGTGTGCATAAATAATAGGAGCAGATTTGTTAAATTAACCAAGCTATTTCAAGCAGTGAAATGTTTTTATTTTGTTTTTTTACCATCTAATTCATTTGGAAAGGGCACTCAATATCAAATCAGGATCATGTGTGGGTGCAGGGCCGGATTAAGGCTTCGGGGATCCCAGGGCACTTGAGACGGGGGGGCCCTCTGATCTAAAATTAAGAGCATAGGACCGGATTCTCACTTAAGAAGAAAGCTTCTTAAGTGCGTAGAAATACGAACAGAGTTTCTTCTTAAGTGAGAATCTGGTCCATGGTGTCTATGCCCCATAATTATTACACTGATAAGATAAGTCGTTTTCCACTCCCGCTCCTCCTCAGTCTTCACTTTACGGCTGGGCGTGATGATGTCACACCTGGCTGACACACATACAGGAGGAAATAGGGGGAGGAGGAAGCCGGGACCCAGTCAGCTCACCTTGCTGGCGCCAGAAGGTGAATTTTCATATACGCTCCTCCTTTCACTTTACGGCTGGGCGTGATGATGTCACACCTGGCTGACACACATACAGGAGGAAATAGGGGGAGGAGGAAGCCGGGCCGGGA
>WWET01002999.1:182116-202196 GCA_011038615.1 Limnodynastes dumerilii
CATGCTGACGCTTATAGTACAGTAAGGCAAATCATGCAGTGTATCACATGTGCATGATTTAACTTATAGTACTATAGGCAGCTGCTTGCCAACGGTGAAAGGCTTGCTGCGGCAGCCATTTTTTTTTTACACAGACACGAACTACAGCGATTTAAACTCCAGCGATGTAAACTACAGTGAGTTTAACATAAACTCCTTGTAGTTTAATCGCTACACATCGCTGGAGTTTACAAATCGCTACTCTGTTAGTAAATTTAGCGATATGACATCATCAAATCGCTAAATAACTACGGCGATGCGGAGCGATTTAGAGTAGCAATTTAAACACGACTTTAGTAAATCTAGCCCTTAGAGTTGAGAGGTGATGTTTCCTATCTCAAGTCTAAATAACAGTGTGATAGTAAAGCTGGTCAGTATCTGTGTGCAGTAAGCAATTCAAAGATATATCCCTGCATGCAAAGAATACAATTAACTTGACTCCCCCTGAAATCAACATGGTTTAGCCCAGGTGTAACTTTCCTCTCTTATTTTCATCTAGTTAGCGGGTAAGGATAGAATAAGCCAATAGGCAGCTTAAACTCTCATCCAATAATATTTGCTGCCAGCTTGGCTGGTACCAATTGAAGAAATAATCTGATTGGTTTATCAGATACCAGCATGCAGCAGAGTAATAACTTGCATACTCTACTATCTTACATGAAATAAGTTATATTTTAGGAGCCTGTTCTGAAAATAATTCCATTCATGCCGCTAATCGTCACACATTTCTACACCATGATCACTGTACTCTGGCAGGGCGTAACCTACCTTTGTTGGTGGCACGATGGGAGTTGAGCCTGCGGTTTTCGATTCTGATAGGCGGAACTACTAAGGTGCAGACTGCGGGTTTGCTTTCCACTTTCTCCGACGCTCGCGTTTCCGCGTTCTGATTGGTGTCCCTGACGAAGCCGTTCTTGACGAACGGGCTGTCATGGCCGGAGGAATCGGAGCTCGGAGACCCGTCCACTGTGTCACAGCCGCTCTCAGGCTCATCATCTGACATGCTGAGAAGGGCAGAAGTAATAATAAGCTGATAAGCCATAGTGAAAACTGATGACGCAACTATGCGATGATCAGGTCCAATCATACGATTCCAGACAGGTCAGATTTTGCAAGAGTGGGTGCGCTAGGTAATTATCTAAGCCAGACTGCAAATAAATACAGCTTCTTAGATGACAATCAAGTAGGAATAATATTAAATGCAATGCAGAATAATCTATAAACACTAACACCGCTCAATACAGAAATGTCACTAATACATGGCTAAATGCGGGTGGATTTTAAAACCCAGGGACTGTGTTCACAGATCTGTTTTCACGTGGAGTTGCGTGCGCATTTTTAGATACGTTTTAACTGCACATGCTTAGTAACTTTATTTATGTAAGTTACGTAGAATATACTAAAAAATGATGCAGAGCGCTATAAAGGCTAAATAAAGGCTTTATAATTAACTTATTTAATCAAAATAAATGTTCGAATCGATATAAAAATACATAAAAACAATTTGTAACAAACAATTATTAAAACACAACAGACATCTGATTCTAATACTTATAGTCAATTGTTTGGTACCTTTGAAAAAACAAAAGAAAACTAGCTGTATCAATTAAAACCTCAACGCGTTTCTCTATTAACTAGTAGTTTCATCAGGAGGAAATAGCATGTGAGACTGTGAGAAAGTATCATTTATAGTTCTACCATCTGGATACTGTTCTTACAATTGATGAACCAAGAACGATACTGTTACAGTTTACAATACACTTCCCATCTTAATATTCTATCTACCTCAGTGTGATATTTAGTTTAACCACTAGCTGCCTGATCAACAGCTAGTTTCCTTTTGTTTTGTTTTATCAAGGGTACCAAACAAATTGAGTATTAGTATTAGAATCAGATGAATGTTGTATCTTAATAATTGTTTGTTACCAATTGTTGTTTTTTATTTCTATATTGATTCGAATATTCATTTTGATTAAATAAGTTAATAAGCCTTTATAGCGCTCTGCATCCTGCATGAGCTGCCGCATTGGCATAACTTAGCGGGTATTTCTTAAGTCTATCGCTAGCACCACTAGCACTCCAGTATATGTGTTTTAATCTTTATAAACTGTTACCCATCAAAAAATTGTTGTTTTAATAAAATTTGGCTCCACAAGCAGCCCTTTGGTTTGTTTTTTATGGAAAAATAACAAATTTAAAACAAAAGACAATTTAATGGAGCTTTCAGGATCTGTTGGGCTAGTAATTGGTGTTTTTAATTTAAATCATTATCAAATACAATAATTTAATTTGAGCTGCACATTTTGAAACAGCATAAAACAATATTAAATACATAATAAATAAACTATTTAGGGGTTTCGTTAAGGAAGATTCTAAAGAAGAAATGTGGAGATGTTGGCCCAGATTCACAGAACCAGAAGCAAATATAAGGAAAATAGGGATGTATGAGCAATACGTCCGGTGGTATGAATCTGGGCCGTTGTCCATAAAAACAAAGTATATTCTAGACATAATTTTCTAGAATGTTCTAAAAATAATTTAAGCTGAAATCTAATTTTTTTTGTTATGGGCAAAATATTAACTTTTCATCTTTAGAATTTTTCTTTAAAATATAGCCCTTGGTCTTTTTTTGGATGTGGTTTAAGTTCAGATGATCTGAACCTCAACCGATCACATCCTGGTAATAAATTGGTGACTGCGATCTGTTTTTGGCATTTGCAATGAGACAGCCTCGATACCACAAGTGCTCTGGTTTTGAATGTTCCAATGGTGACAGATAAAATTTCAAACAGCCTAACCCTAAACATACATTCTAGCAGCCTAACCTTAATCACACCCTCTTCGCAGACTAACACTAACCTTCCTTTTCTAGCATCCTAACCTTAATCATCCACTGTCTGCATCCTAACCTTAATTATCCCCTTCTAGCTGCATAACCTTATCCTTTCCCTTCCCAATGCCTCCCCATCGCAGAGAGTACATTTCAACAGTACAATGTTGAAAAAGGATCATTCACTATTGTATCCCTGATGAAATAAGACTATTCCTGATTGGAATACTCTCAGCGCTGATAAATCCGCAATTAAATGGAATTTCCACAGCGGAAACTACATTCCCTTTATACAGATAGATGTATAAATTGTTTTAGTTAACCTCAAGTCTTTAATTAAATAATTATTTCAGTGCATTGTATTAAGAGTTGTGTCATGTTTTACCTCCTTTTTGGTCCATTAGTTCTTCGTCCACTTGCAATTAATCTTATTGCATATTTCAGATCCATGTCTTTTAGTTTTATATATTTGTGACAGTTACCATACAGAAACATACCCATGTGCTATATTAAGATAAAAAAAATAAAAAAATCAATAATTGTTTTTAGCCCCAATTTTTACATTCAGTCCCCAACATATTTTCATAAATTTGCCCTCTTCCACCTGGATAGCTCCTGCTAGAAATAAATACACTGCTGAAGTACAAAGGTGAAAAGGTGCAAGTATAGGTCAGATATATAATATCTCTTTACATCGCTGCCCAACTCCCTTGCATACCACCAAATAGTGGTTTGTATACCACCAGAGGTAGTTTAATAGATGTTTATAGGTAATCCTGGTACTGAAATTGCAAATTCAGTTTTCAAGGACAATGGAGGAGAATTTTAAGAAGGTGGCACTCTATTTTGGCAGCTAGGATTTTATTAACAATATTGGAACAACATTTGACAGTTCTCTTTCTATCAAGTATTTTATATCCTCAAGGTTAAATAAAGAACTGTAGTCAGAAACATGACAGGACCATTGAACATCATCATGAAGCATTTTGCCTGTTGTGAATACTATGACCCATACCAAGTTAGTGTATAGCGTAAGAAAACATATGACTGGCTATTATTTTGTTTACAAGAAATGGTATAACCAGTCATATAAAATACTATTAGTTTTATTGTTGTAATTAATCCAGGAATTTAATGTTATTGGCTTTTTAATTACCAGCTGCCTTTTATTTTTTAATTTTGCATAATTATGTATTGAAGAAAAGAAGAGAACTTCTGAGCTTTCATTCTTTAAAAGTGGGATCACTGCAAAATGTTTTGTGTTTTTCATGGTTGGACACTACATTATGAAATAATCAGCCTATTTCTGATGCCAGCTGACAATGTTCATTTATCCAGAATCCAGCTACTGTGACCAACCAATTTTCCTATATTATCATTTGTAGTCTATTACTTTGTTCTAGTTTATACTGATCTTGCATTATATAACAATGGAATTTAAATACTCAGAAAATGCCTTGAGAAAGCTTGCCAATAGTAGCAAAACGTGCGTTGACGTTTCACGTGTCCTCCGGACCTACACTAATATTTTATGACCAGCGTTGTGTAACAAATCTTTGACATAACTTTAGAAGCGCCAGATACCCCACGATTGTAGGGGTTGTGATTTCTCAGTGCCAGATATATTAAGTAAGAGGCACTTCAGTTAGCAATCTGTAAGTGGACACTTTTTTTTGCTAACTGTTCATAAAATATATGAGAAATTGTTAATGTTTACTCCTCATAACAGATCAGTGTGGTGCTCTTTTAACTAAATGCTATACAGGAAGATTACAGATATGTAGAATACATTATAATTGGATTTTTATCTGAATATAAACCCAACTTTCTGTCACCATTTATCACTTACCGGTAGTTATAAAAAGTGTTGTGTAATAAGTCTTTACTCAACTCTAGAAGCACCAGATGTCCCATGATTGTAGGGATTGTGGTCTTTTTAGTGCCCAATACATCCATTGAGTAAGTGGCACTTCAATTAGCGATCTTATAATTCAGTTCCCTTGCGGCTGCAAGTAGAAACCTTCACTATTTTTTATTAAATATAGGAAAAACTCTAAGTAAATCTTTATTCCTCATAACAGTTTAGCGTGGTGCATATATAATATAAGACTATACAGGAAGGAAACTCATTTGGAGAAATCAGTATAAGTGGATCTTTATTTGAATATAAACCCAGTTTCCTGTCATTACTTTTCACTAAGTTAAACAACAGTCTCATATCTTGAAATAAATACTGGTCCCAAATAGGTGGACACTTTCAGAGTGTATAATATTTTAATATTTCCTACTTTTCTATTGTTTTAACAAATCTCCGCTTTTTAATATTATTAATAAAGGTAAATTTTCATCCTGGACACTCCCAACACAAATGCATCTGAGTGCCCAAACCAGATAAGCCTTGTCTCTATTCTCTTCTTTGAAATTATATAACAATGGGCCAGATCTAGACTTCAGTTTATTGCAATATTTATTGCTATTTATTTCAGTCACCTTTCCACATTGCGCATGTTAGTGAATTGTGAATTTGTAATAACCGATCAGACTTAGGGCCTCATTTACTTAGGGCCTCATTTACAAAAGTTGTAAAAGCTTTCAGCTGCTGATTTATATTCGCCATCAATAAGCAGCGATTTTTCCATGGAGAAATAGCTGTGTTTTTCTGTTTAAAATCATGGCGATTTTCCATTTAAAAAAATCGCTGACGATCATGTCCTTTTTTTTTTTTTATAATTTTTTAAGTAAAAATTACTATTGCAGCATGCTTCTAACCCTTAGCATACAGGCGCTGCTAGTACTAGAAGGCACAGCATCGTCATGTGTTTAGGCCATGCTTTGCCTTCTAGTACTATAAGCATCAGCATGGTAAGGGTTAATGTCATGCTGACACTTACATAATACCTTTCCTGTAAAAAACAAATTACCATTGTTACATTATGTTTACACATAAAATAGATGCCCTCGTTAATAATAAACTACCACCATATGCCCCATTACTACTTGTATACGTGTAGATGCCCCCTTTAGTAATCAAACATCAGTATTTGCCCTCTTTAGTAATTATAACTCTATAGTTGCCCCCTTTAGTAAGAATACCTAAGTAGATGCCCCCGTTAGTAAGAACAGCTATGTAGATTTCACCGTTAGTAAGAATACCTATGTTGATGCCACTATTAGTAAGAAAACCTATGTAGATGCCACCGTTAATAAAAAATACCTATGTAGATGCCACCGTTAGTAAGAATACCTATGTAGCTAAAGTCCCTTTGCTTTTAGTGAATGCGGCGATTATGCAAGTCCCGGGATTTTGACCAATTTTGGCAAAATCGACTTTATAAAATGGAGCCCTTAAGAGGAACAACACTTCAAACATAGGGGTTGGGTTGAGTTTGCAAGTGGGTGTTTCCCTTAATTCAGACTTCCATACGTTCAGGAATTTCTGTGCCCTTGATTGTAAAAATGTAAAGTATCCCCTTATTTCCTAAAGTTGATCCTTGTTATTGGGAATGTTAAAATCTGGACACATAGATGTCTGGATAGTGCAAGGTTTGACTAATGAGTTTATATATAATATGTTTTTAGACAGTATGTATATATATATATATATATATATATATACACACACACCCAAAATGGAGGTTGCTCAGATCAATTTATAAGGTAATATGGAGCAGGTGCTGTAAGATAAGGGGAATTTGCAAGAGTGCTGGGGTGTCTTTTCGTGTGTGTGTATATAGATAGATTAGATAGATAGAAAAAATTTTAATCACTGAAAATTACGATATACAGGGGTTACTGTATTGTATTCCAATATCTGGGTACGACCGTCGCCCGTACGAAAATTCGCAGAAAATACGCTGAGCGTACGGGCTTAGCACGCCCATACTGTACAATTTAAATGGCTATCCCCGCCTCCCTGTAGTAAAACGGGCGCCCAGCCGACCATCGTAAAGAACGCACGCCCCGCTCATGACGCTCGGGTGACCGGAAGCTGTCATACTGGGCATGCGCGTTGCAAATTTTTCCCCGAATTTTCGCATACGCTCGTCGTACGCTCGCTTGCGGTCGTTGCTCTGGATCAGGCCCCATGGCACTATTGACAACATATAGACATTCTTATAGAAAACTGAGGTGCCTATTATTGCCAACAAGGTTTGTGATTTGTATATTAATAATATTGGCCCTGATTCAGAGACTGAAAATAAGAGAGGAAAGTTACACCTGGGCAAAACCATATTGATTGCAGTGGAGTCAAATTTCATCTGTTGAAAACTGTATTAGAGTTGAAAGGTAATGTTTCCCAGCCCAAGTCTAAGTAACAGCATAAAAGTGAAGCTGGTCAGTATCTGTGTGCAATAAGCAAAGGCAAAGTATTCTCCCTGCATGAATAACTTTGAAATAAAATTGACTTCCCCTGAAATCAAGATGGTTTAACCCAGGAGTAACTTTCCTCTCTTATTTTCAAACTCTGAATCAGTGTAATTGTTCTTTGTTATTGAATCATACCATATTTCATGCCTATTATTTAAGTATATATCTGTTATGTAAATTGTAATATCTGTTGTATTTTTATTTCCAATTTCTAGGTGCCTGAGAATATGGTAGCACCTGTATTTGTATGATGCCTGGTAAAATGGCATCATGCTGGTCCTCCATCCTAGTTTTTCAGCTTCTCGTATTTTATTCAGAAAGAAAGACCCTGGGGTGTCCTGCCCGTTGTGAGTGCGCACCACAGATCCGGTCAGTTATATGCCACCGTAAGCGCCTCTCTTCCATCCCGGAGGGAATACCCTCTGAAACAAAACTCTTGGACCTCAGCAAGAACCGTATACGCTGTCTGAATCCTGGTGAGCTCTCCTCATACCCAGAACTGGAAGATTTGGACATCAGTGAAAATATTATTTCAGTAATAGAGCCAGGGGCTTTTGCCAACCTTTTTTACCTTCAAACCCTCAAATTGAAAGGAAACCAGTTGAAACTTATACCAATTGGTGTATTCAATAAACTTAGCAACCTAACTTTGTTGGATATCAGTGAAAATAAAATTGTCATTCTCTTGGACTTCATGTTTCAAGATCTAAGAAACCTAAAAGCTCTTGAAGTTGGCGATAACGAACTGTTGTACATTTCACAGAAAGCCTTTTCTGGATTGGTGGGACTTGAGCAGTTGACTATAGAAAAATGCAACCTAACCTCCATATCTCCAGACTCCTTGTCTTACTTGCAAGGTCTTGAAGTCCTAAAGCTTCGACACTTGAGCATCAGCTCTTTGGAGGAGCAGAATTTTCAGAAACTTTACAGCCTCAAAGAACTAGAAATTGACTGCTGGCCATTTTTAGAAGAAGTTTGCTCAACAGCTTTCCAAGGACTAAATCTCACTTCCCTTTCCATCACATATACTAATATTACCTCAGTGCCAGCAGGTGCTCTTAAAAGTCTTACTTACTTAGAATATCTTAATCTTTCCTACAATCCTATTCGAGTTATTCAGCGGGGTTCCTTCAGTTACCTTGTCAGGCTTAGAGAGCTCCACATTGTAGGTGCATCTCTCATTATTGTGGAGTCTCAAGCATTTTATGGACTGAGACAAATTCGCCTGTTGAACGTCTCAAATAATCTACTATCAACTCTGGAGGAGAGAACTTTCCAGTCAGTCAATACTCTGGAGACACTGCGAGTGGATGCCAACCCTCTTGCCTGTGACTGCCGTCTACTATGGATTTTGCAGCGAAGGAAGACCCTCAACTTTGATGGTCACCAACCTGTATGTTCCTCCCCTGCTGAAATCCAAGGAAATTCCTTGTGTGACTTTCCAGATTCAATACTTTTTGAATACTTTACATGCCAAAAGCCCAAAATAAGGGACAGAAAACTACAACACATTACAGCTCATGAAGGGCAACCTGTATCATTCCATTGTAGAGCAGAAGGAGAACCTGTTCCACTCATTGCCTGGGTCTTACCAGATCGAAGGATGATAACCAGCAGGAGTGTGGGTAGAACTATCATGCTGCCTGAAGGTACCCTTGAGATAAGATATGCTCAGGTACAAGACAGTGGAACCTATATCTGTATTGCCACCAATGCGGGTGGAAATGACACCTATTTTGCAACACTGACTGTGAAAGGTGACAACTCACCCTATTCCAACCGAACACTGTATCTTGCAGAATATAATGACACTTCACACAATGACACCCATGTTTTCTTGAAGTTTACACTGGACTTAAAAACTATCCTGGTTTCAACAGCCATGGGCTGCATTACCTTTCTTGGGGTTGTTCTCTTTTGCTTTCTTCTCCTATTTGTATGGAGTAGAGGAAGAGGACAACATAAAAATAACTTTTCAGTCGAGTATTCCTTCCGTAAGGTTGAGGGACCTGCTTCTGCTGCTGGCCAGGGTGGAGCCAGAAAGTTCAATATGAAAATGATATGAAAGTAGATTGCTGTTACTTTATAATTGCTTGGACACTGTGATAGTGTGCTCATAAAATGTAGTGAGTTGAAATTAGTGCCTCATGTAAGAGATTATATAGAATTTCCACCTAAAGCATTATTATTCTTCCATTGACAAGGGCTGTAAACTGGCTATTGGCAACTGGGTTTTTTTGGGCCAGCTAAAACCAGCTAAATTCTAGCAAAGTTGGTTACAAATCCAAAACTCCCTATTCCTAAATACTAGTGCCTCTCCCTCTCTTTCCAGAATATACAATAATAGCACCTTAGTGCAACCTACACAAGAAATATATGACAACCTTAAGAAACTATCCCACTATATTAACACAATAATAGATACGGGACATTTCTCAGGAAATATTTTATTAGGTAACATCAGTAGATGACAAAGTTTATTATCAAAATATATACCAAAAAATATTTATTTTGTATATAAGTATACTTTTTTATGCTCTATACCATAGAGTGTAAAAAAATATTTATAATACAAAACAATACCTTCATACATGTTCCCTATCTACAAAGCCAGATTCCAAGCTTCCAATGCCACAACCCACCACTACACAGACCAGCGTCTGGTCCACAGAGCAGTGGCGAGTGGAGCAAAACTTTCTCCTACACTGCACAAAGCATATACTTCATAACTCTTTGTGGTTCATTTAATGAAAATTTTTAAATGGATAATTTTTTCCCCAAGAAAGACAAGTAACATTGTTGCAAAGTCTTTTAATTATTGGCTGATATATATATATATATATATATATATACTCTTAGTGAAAAACAGTAAAAGATCTTGCGCTATAAGTGCAAGCAGCTGAATGTCAGAGGGGTTTGGGGTCTACCTCCCCCAAATACAATTCTCTAACAACTCTACGCTACACTATCTAACTCAAATATATCTACTATACGAGTAAAAAGCTAAAATATATAAAAGATGGCAGGCAGCTCTTTGATAAATAAAACTGAAAATCCAAGCAAGTCATCCCAAGACAGATGACTGCTAAACGGTGAGTCGCGACATTTATTTATTATTTTATTACACATTTGTCGTGCAAAATACACTTTAGGGTTCATGGTATGACGGTGGCCACCACTCTATTCTAGCGATACAGTAAGGGACATTTTTTACACATTTTATTCAGGATTTAACATGTAGGGTTAGGTCATGTAATATTTCAATGTTTATTTGGGTATTTTTTAACATTTTTTAGGGACACATAAAACAATTGCTTAGAGACTTCTATCACTTATCAGGCTGCTGCTTACACATGGCCATGCTTTTCCTTATAGTAGTATATGCGTCGGCAGGATAAGTGATAGAAAAATGCTTCTAACATTGTTGACATGTGTTTTTCTATTAAAGTGTGTGTCGCTTTCTAGAAAAGCGCTTCACACAGGAGGCAATTTTATTTTTTAAGCCCTCACGGATCACACTAGAGGCGATTTAGTCAAATTGCCTTTAGTGAATCCACCTTGTTGTATAGGTAACATTAAAAAAGTCAGCACTGGGAGGGTAGATCGATGTTGGTCGAGTTAGTTGTGAAAAAGCCCAAAGTCCTGGGACTTTGGTTTTCGGAAATACGACAATGGTGAAAAAGACGCTAAAGTCCCGGGACTTTGGGCGATTTTGCCAACATCGACTTTAGTAAATGAGGCCCTTGGAAAGAAGCAAAAAGAGACAATCTAGTGAATTAAGTTTAAAAAATTTTATTATTTCCTCACGCACTGATATTAAGTATCTCTTTAAAAACAGTTGAATAAAAAACAACAAAATAATAACACACCCCTCAGATTCCCTTCCCCTTGTACCAAAACAAAGTTCAAGGTGTCCTTGATATAGTATCTCTAGCAGTCCACAGCCTGGGTTTCCGAAGTCCTGCTCTGGGAGATGAGAACATTGATCCTTGTTCTGATGCCTGAGGTTGGTAAAGTCTTTCGGGGGTATGAGTCTTCAACGTCTTACGCTTTTCAAGGCTTAACGAGGCCCACTTTTAAAAAGGGCCTTGTTAAGGCTTGAAACGCATAAGACAGTGAACACTCATACCCAAGAAAGACTTTACCAACCTCAGGCATCAGGATGAGGATCAGTGCTCTCGTCTCCCCGAAAGGGAGAGGGACTATATCAAGGACACTTTGAACTTTGTTCTGGTACGAGGGGAAGGGAACCTGAGGGGTGTGTTATTATTTTGTTGTTTTATATTCAATTGTTTTTAATGAGATAATTAATATCAGTGCGTGTAGAAATTATAAAATTGTTGAAACTGCACTAGATTGTCTCTTTTTGCTTGTTTCCAAGTGACTACTGGAAAGGGATGCGCTTTATAATCATAAATAGAAAGTAGCCAATAATAAGATAATAGGACCCACTGCCAATTCAGTTACATTTAGTATATGTATCATTGCTGTGTTGAGAGTACATCATTTTATGTTAATTTTTCATGTGTATTTATATTTATTTTTTATTAATTATTATTAATTGCTCTTAATAAAGCCTCATTGGGTTATACCCAAAGCACATCCCTTTTGTTCTAATTTTTATGTTTTAAGGGGATTGGTCATCCCCAGGGCTGCTGTTGGATATACCCAGGTACTAGAAAGATACATCATCATCTAAATCACACCATTTAGTACACTCTCTTGCTAGGCACTGGAATTACATCTGTAGAATTTCTCCAGGTGTATTCTGTTTTCTAGACTACTGGAAATGATTGATGCCACGTGGGATTGCAATACCATTGTGTTTTATTTATCAAAGTGCTGCCTGCCATCTTATGGTTTATATAGTTTATCTTTTCAGTCATTGTATTAAGTATAGTAGATAGAGGTATCTTTTATATATATACTCTTGACCAAGGTAATTACAGTTTGGGATATCATAACATTACAAAATATAATACACAGCAAACCAATTTTAAAAGATAAAATATAAATATAATGGAAACATTTTAACTAGAGATTATCAAGAATACTTGGCCTTTACTTAAATATTCTGCCAAAATTGTCCAATTAAAAAAATGAAAGAAAGGCCTGATATGTAAAAATATTGTTTCAAAGTCGCAATGGCTAATGAAAGCAGTCACACATTGCATGTGCTGTATTTACGGCCTGCAATTGTGGGGGTGGTACGTCTGATTCACAAGTGCACACACTGGGACCTGCGGATTGGATGTAATTATGGGACATATCGTACGGGCACAAAGCACACTTGCTACTTGCTGCTGCTATCAAATCCATAATAGAAATGCAGAGCAGTTCATTGTGTTGAACATAATTGAGTTAAGGTGTTTATTTTGCAAGCACTTCACTTGTAATATGTCTGCATTAAAATCAAAGGGTCGTATTCACAATTAACACCTCTGGCAGACTTACGTAAGCTAGTGCATGTTCAGTACCATTATATCCACAATTGAGCTCAACCGGTTGATGCTGTGCTCCGTGCTGATTTGTGCCCCTCACACGGGGGGAGGCTGTGCCCGCCCTCCATGCGTGGGAGATATGCATGTTAGGTGGGCACAAGCATTTAAATTGTACAGTAAGAACTTGGCTAAGCCCTTACTTACTTTTCAGTATTCTGCACAAAAGGGTTTCCCAGCAGAATACTTAACGTAGAGTCCTGCTGGCGGATCCACAATCTGCACATAGGAGCGCAGGGGGAGTGTGCTGTTCCCCTATATGTGGGATTGTGGATCATAAATTCTATGCGATAGCTTCCGAAGGCAGAGACTTGGATAAATACTCTTCAGTTCTGAGCATGCAGAGTTGAAAAACACATAAAGAAATGTCACACCATTTGGCTTAAGTGAGGAGCTAGGCCAATCATTTCTTTAGTTGGTATCAAAGTTAATAGTTTGGTTTCTATCCAATTTTCTGAGCTTTTTATACATGACTTTAGTTCACTAGCTATATATGTCATTAAATGTGACCTGTAGCAAACAGTTTCTATTCATTTCAGCAATAAAAGCATCACTTCTGTTTTACATGTGTTCAGTTTTGGTTTTTTAAAAAAATGATTTTCAATTTAAAGTATTAAAAAGGAAAAAAACCATAAAGAAATATAGTTTTTCTTTCAAGCGTACATAATAGTGTTACTATAGTAATATGTATAACATATGGTTTTACCATGTGCTTTAATGTAGGACTAGGCGAACCCTGGGGAGAAGATAACAACAATTAGCATTATACAGATGGTTCCTAATATTTGGAAGTACTTTTCACAGACTGTTTTCCACAACCAACAAAACATGGCACATATCATCATCAGTACAAATATGTCCATGGTTTTTTTTTAACTGCAAGTGGTGCTTGTTTGATATGTAAACGTTCATGGACCAAGCCCCATTAAAATTTATTATACATTAGAATATGTAGAAGTTCCTAAGTTCCACATAAATATACACATATTATAATTAATGCAATGAATAACTTGTCTTTAGAATACTGAACAGTCTATTGTCTCCAAAGAAGCAACTCCATGTTAAGTAATATAGCACAACTTGTACACACTGCCAACAAAATCCCATGTCTCTCATTTCCCAAACATGTTCCTCCTGAACCATTCAGATACTGGGCCTGATCCAGAGTTAAGAGTAAACAAAAAGGTGCAAATCTTAGCCTGGGAAATCATCTTGAGGGGTGCATGTGAAGGGGTACAAATTAATAAAATTTTCCAAAAATATAAATAATTACATAATATGGGCTAATCCAGAGTTTGGGCTGGATCCAGACTTAAGTAAGTGCTTGAAATTAGTTACTCTTGGGCTAAACCATGTTGATTGCAGGGGAGTTATATTTCATCTGTTGCAAACAGTATTAGAGTTGAGAGGTGATGTTTCCAATCTCAAATCTAAATAACATTGTGATAGTAAAGCTGGTCAGTATCTGTGTGCAGTAAGCAATTCAAACATATATATCCCTGCATGCAAAGAATACAATTAACTTGACTCCCCCTGTAATCAACATGGTTTAGCCTAGGAGTAACTAATTTCAAGCACTTACTGGATCCAGCCCTCTGAGAGTAAATGGAAAGCATGTGCATGGTTGCACCTGTTGTATACTTGCACCTGTTTTTCCCTTATTCTCAAACTTGTGGTTAGTCCCAAAAGCAAAATTCTTCAACACCCTTTAAGATTCAACATATTTCCTTGTATTACAAATGCCACATATTGTACCTAATTCAAACCTCTATGTATGTTCCATATACACGGAGGTCTGAAAGTCCGCACGTGAGAGGGTAATGCACTCCCATATCACTCCCCCCTCAACCTACTTTATCTTGCCTGCAATGTAAGGTTAAACATATGGACAAGATCATTGTATGTAAGGGCTAAACCCAGCCTTACTGTATAATTTAAATATGAAGGCCAGCCCAGAATGCGCATAAAGTACACACAGAGGTTTGGCCCACCCATGGAACTGCAGGATGTACGGAATCAACTTCCTTACATCCAAAATTCTGTGTATAGTCCAGTGTTCTGGATATGCGCAATGTCACACCACAGGGGGGGCGCACAGGCACACCACAAATCTGTATATCTGAATGTTATACAAACTTGTGAGCAATCTGTCGGCTAGGAATTAAACTATCTTTGGCTAACAGATTACTGATGAATCTGTATCACTTATAGTCATACAGACATGCAGGGTGGTCCCTGCTATCCCGTGGCGGATGCCCCCTTAATATTTTGAGGGGGGTGAGTTGCCCGCCTATGTCCAAGATGATGTTGGTAGCTAAGACTCGTGGGCCAGATTTACTAAGCTGCGAGACTGGAAAAGTGGAGATGTTGCTTATAGCAACCAATTAGATTCTAGCTCTCACTTTCCTATTACATAGTAGAGAATTTCAATCAAAATCTGATTGGTTGCAGATTGGTTGGGCAACATCTCCATTTTTCCAAACCTGCAGTTTAGTAAATCTGGCCTCAAAACTCACATGTAATCCTTGAATGAACATTTAACTTTGCGATCACTTCAATTAAGGTTTGAAAATATTGCTTACAATTGGTGTTCATATCCTAGATAAATCACGAGAAGCATGTTACTTTTCACACTAAACTAACCCCATAAACCCTAGCTCACACTGAACTAACCATTCTCCCACTAGTTCATACTGAATTAACCTGCCCATATACTGTTCATTCTTAAGTGTTATGTAAGGTCGCCTATGCCTGTAAACTATTAAAAAATGTAAAAGTCAGCATGGATCAGTCAGGTAATGGGTAGATTATGGGGATGATCTTAGGTGCTGAGGAATATTTAATGACTAAAGGGAGGTAAAGGGGAGGTGTCAGTGTATTTAGTCTTTTGCTCTGTAATATGTGCCCAAACTATCCCTGTGTCTTGTCTTCTGTGTTATTTGTTCGTATGTCGATTAACATTTCAGCATACTGGAGAACTTGGCAGTATTGATACCCTGCTTGTACAGTGGTACTTCTGTTTCCTTAGCCAAAAGGAGGCCAGAGTAAAGTAAGTGAAACAACCTCAGGGAAGGGATGGATGCTGCCATACTAGTTAATGGCTCGTAATTTTTATGAGCCACTTTTCCCTAGTTCACCTCACTCACACGGTTAAAACTAAGCTAACCCCCTCCCATAGATCACACTACATTACCCCTCTTTGTTAAAGGCAAATATATGTAAATTCTACACACGTCCCTGAAAATATTTGGCCTTGAATCCCGATTTCTTATTCTCTTGGACAAACAGGTTTATGTTCAGCGATTTGAGAACAAAAGGATAAAATGGTTGACAAATATAGTCAATGAAAATGTAATTATATATGTATCTTTGTTCTCTGTTTAACCAATGTAGGAGCCATAATGAAAAGGCAAATATCACTGCCATAAATGATGCATTTACAGATTGCTTCAGGTCAGTACATTTTCTCAAACTTTAACTTATTACATCATAAAGTCTCCAGCATAGTTTAAGACACACCAACAATTGTATGTTTCGATAATACACAAACAATGTATTTCTCTTATTGTGAACAATGTTTTGTTCTTGTTTTTTTGTGTCTTCCTGAAATAAAGATGTCTTTAACAAAAAGTTTAGACAGTTTGGTATATTTATTTATTTTGTTAATATAATGATAACAGTTTGTGGATGGTTGAAAGTCTGCTAAATTAATTTTTCCTGAATTACAGAGTATTGCAGAGTTAATTATAAAAAAGAATATGTTTTGTTGACCCAGGGTCGTTGTTACTGTATATCTAATGCAAAGAATCAGGGGGAATATATATCATACCAATTCCTTTGTCTATTACTCCATGTTATTGGAGTTAATTAGCCATTTAGGCATGCTGGAACATCATTTGCGAAAAGCAGCAGTCCCATTAAAGTGCCGTTCTTAAATTTTTTAACAGGCTTTAATGAAGTAATAAAAAAAAATCTTCTCCAGTGGCTCTGTCAAAGGTGTTACTGGGCATGTAACATTTTTGAAATGTTTAAATCACCAACAGTGCTACCAGTTCAATCAATTAAGAGCATGGATATGAAAAGAGTTCTTACTAGCCATACCTGTGTTTAAAATCTATTCTGACAGTCCTTTTGAATGACCTAATTAAATGCTTTAAAGTAATGACTAAACATTATTTTTACACATCACCTGAGGGAAGTAATAACTTCATGGTATTATTATTAGGTCAACTTCATGTACTGTATCTGTATATTGAAACAACTGGTACATGGCAGTTATGCATTGGAGCGCTCTACAAACGATTCTGAATTATGAACAGTAACCCATTCCGATGGCAGGACGTGGCAGCATGGTGGGTGGGTGGAGGTATTTAAATCATGCAATAAGGGATTGGCTAAGCCTTTATTTACAATCCTCAATTACACTCCATTATGCACAGAGGCATGTGCGTAAAAGTTAAGGTAGAGTTCAAGACAAAGTGCAAGGGTATTGCCCTTCCAGCACAGAATATAGGTTCAAACTTAGTATATGTTAGCCTCCGCTTCAGAGACTTACCAGCTCTGTACGTACTTAAATCTGAATTCGGACCACTGAACTTAAATTGATTGTTCTACAGTTTGCTAACCACAGAAATGAGAGTTTATTGTGTGATTGTCAACATCAATAACTACATAGAGAAACACAACCTTGACAAGTAATACAACGTGGTATATATAACTGAGAGCGATTTACTTTTGTGATCTAAGACTTGCTTCACACTGCAATTCATTGACCATGATCTTCTTTTGAAATTATACCGAGGTTTAGGGAAGTCCTTTCCACAAACGGCAGTGATGTGCAGTCACTTGTTAACAAGAGAAAGCATTTGACATTTTAATTCATGATGACAGGTGGAGGGCATAATTAGGTAAGCATAAAGACAGACACGCACCACTTTGGGTAAAGTGCCTCCAAAACATAAGGAGCGAGAAAGGAGGTAATTACTTATGCTCCAAGACTTTAAAGTAAAATATGACCTACCAAACACCCAATTCTACAGGTATATGCAAGCAAGACACTACATATGTCTTTAAATATTGCCTCTAAAAAGTTCTCCTATTTTTTAATTAACAACATATAAAGAATTCATTATTTTTAGAGAGGCCATACTCAACCACCAACCACCCCTACTTTCTAGCTGGACTAAAAACAATACCAAGCTGCATGACATAGATGAGCTACTGGAGCACTATAAAAAATCCCAAAAGTTTGTAAACTCCACATAACTTTACATAGGGCCCTGATTCCCACCAAAGAAGCTGCAATTTCTTAAGTGTGTATTTTTAAGAAAGTATAGACTGAGCATGCGCAGTCATAGGGACTACGCGATCTACTTAGCAATCTATGTAGCCACTACATGTGTTTTTTAAGTAAAAGGAGGCGTGCCACTGCAGCCTCCATGGGAAGTTATGAGAAGTGGATAGTGGAAGGCATTTAAATTAAGAAGGGAGGGCAAGGCAATGTCCGTGTGTATTTTCCATACTTAAGAGGGAAAATACGGATGGAAAGTTAAGGTAGCCTATAGCAATTGTAAGTGCCATTAGGTACCTAAAAACAGGGGTGGGACATGGGAAGGAACAAGACCCTTAGGTGCAATTTAGCAATAAATGTGAATGCGGTTCCGAGAGTATATATCCCAAAGTCAGAGAAAGCACATTGTTCCTGGAGACACAGGCAGCTTCCTTCAATGTAAATCTTCTAATGCTCATTTTTATTGATTCTATGTGGAAGTGTAAGAAAGTTAGAACATTTTGAGATGAAGTGATGTTGTGCATTAATCAACCTTAGGCCTTAAATTGTATCCCTATTGGCAATGCTGTTATATATAAGTTTATTAAAAAAAATGTAACCTGTCTGATTGCATTGTACCTACTCTTGCCATGTTAACCACATTAACTATGCTCTTGGATTCTCTCTATCACAACAGAAGGGATAATCTTACAGATGTGGAAAAGCGAGAAGATCCAATTCAATGACAAACTAAATGCAAATCAGCAAATAAGCATCATGGACCATATTCATACTTATTATTAAATTCCATATGACAGCCTCCACTGCATATTCTCTCATATGGAATTTGTGATTCACAAGTCTACATGTAGGAGAGCATTTCCCCTGCTCTCCTGGGTGCAGATTGTGTATCCACCAGCAGGGACCCTACCTTAAGTATCCTGTGCAGAAACCCTTCCGTGCGGAATACTGCATCGTACGTAAGGGCTTAGCCAAGCCCTAACTGTACGATTTGCATGCCTCTGCCCACCCTCCATGCGTAACTCCTATGCATGTGGGGTGAGAATGCCCCCGTACAGGGGGCTCTTATTTACATGGAGTGCAGCATTGGTTGGGTGCACTCCATATCATGCATAGTGTTTGAAAGTCTGCAGACTTACTTAATTAGGAATATGTCCCATGTTATTATTGGAGTCAACTGCTCAGACATTCATCTTACCACACTTTCAAACCTCTGCAAATATCACTGTCACATGCATTCTGCTTGAAACAGTTGTAAGCTAAGAATGAATAAATGAATGTTAAAGTTTGTAAGTTTGTCTCCAATATGACTCTTCTGTATGGACATGTATTGTGTCACCCCCAATCCCATCTACATACATATCTATCATTATATCATTACATTACACTTTATACATTTTACCAAACTACAAGCACCTAGGGATGGACCCAGACCTTCTCTGACACTGCGGAGATCTCTGATTTCAGATCCCCACTATATCACAACTTAATGGCATAGGTAGTCTCTGTAGTGTTATACAATAGCCACCCACTGCCATAAGATTTCTGCGCCATCCTCATTTTACATAAGGTTGGTGTGAAAAGCTTATCACAATGCCTCATTCTGGCTTATTAAAAGGTGACAATTTCCAATCCTAGTGATTGCCAGAAAATGCCATGTTGTAGTAAGCATGGATCTGGTCCCTAAATTTTAAGCAGTATACACACAAAATAGAAGTTGCTCAGATCAATTTATAGGTCAGTGCAATCAGATACATGAAAGAAAGGAGTAATCTGATAGCAACAGAAATAAAAGAAAGAAATTGCCCCAGCAACACTGACTAACACCATTAACCAGTAACAGACTATGGATGCCCTGGTAAAATACCCGTTGGAACAATCCTTGGAGAAACTGATGCAGCTGGCTATTAAATTGAATCGCTGCTTGAAGGATAGAAGGTTGGAAACACAAGATAGTTCTGGTACTTCCTAAACATTTCCTGTCAGGTCTGTGTCAGAGTCGTAGAGTCAGTCAACTGTTACTACAAGAAAAATCTACTTTGTCTCTATGGCAGC